>SRSM01000653.1:0-157177 GCA_019593545.1 Apocynum venetum | reverse complement strand
AAAATCGATAACCTTTTGATCTTTCTGGATAACCAATAAAGAAAAACAATGGTTCTCAGATCTAATTTTTTTTCATGTGGATTGTAAGTCTAGCTTCAGCCGGACAACCCCAAATATGTATATGATTTAACTAGGTTTCCTACCAACCATAATTCAAATGGTTGTTTTAGAAACAACCTTTGTAGGGAAATGATTAATATATACATGGCTGTCTTAATAGCTTCATTCCACAAAAAATTTGGAAGAGTTGAGCCACTAATCATACTACGAGCCATATCCACAATGTCCGATTACGCCTTTCAGCAACACCATTCTGCTGAGGCGTTCTGGGCATTGTATATGTGCAATAATTCCATTTTCTTGAAGGAATCTAGCAAATGGCCCTAAAACGACCAAACTTACGGCCCACATTCGTCGATTTGCCCATATATTCACCACCTCTATCAGATCTCTCACAACTTTAATTTTCTTATCTAAATGATTTTCCACTTCTGCCTTGAAAATTTTAAATATAGTCAAGGACATCAGATTTTTCTTTAATCAAATAGATATAACCATAACGTGAAAAATCATCAATAAAGATGATAAAATATTTTTCTCCACTTATGCAGGAAGGGAAAGGTCCACAAATATCAGTATGAATAACTTCAAGAAGTCCAGAACTTCTAGTGGCAGTTTTCTTTGTACTTTAATTTGCTTACCTTTAATGCAATCTATACAAGTACTAAAATCCATAAAGTCTAGAGTTTGTAAACTCCATCCTTTACAAGTCGCTCAAGTCGGTCTTTAGAAATATGACCCAAGCGTTTTGTGCCACAACATAGATGAAGTTTCAGAATTATGACTTCTTTGGTGCCAACATTAACATTCACATGCAGGGTAAGAAGGGAGTTAGAAAAAGAAGAATCAAGATTTAATTTATATAAACCATCAAATAGAACTCCACAACCAATCTCAACATTTTTATTGAAAATAACAAGTGATTTATTCTTAAAATGAAATGCATAACCAATAAGTCTAAACGAGACAAAGAAACCAAATTTCTAGAAAACGAAGGTACATAAAAGGTATCATGAAGGTCAAGAAAGTAGCCAGAATCAAGAATAAGTCTATAGGTTCCAATGGCTTCAACTTTGACAATTTTTTGTTCCCCATCATTATGGTCTTTCCTTTGTCATTGGTTGACGGGGTTGTAAGAAATCCCTGCAAGTTATTAGATACGTGAATGGTTGCACCAGAATCTAACCACCAAGTTTGGAAGGAACATTAATCAAATTGGTTTCAAAACCACATAAATGAAAGGAAATTACCTTTCTTTGAAAACAATTCTTTCGTTTCAAGTAATCTATTTGCTTATGTCCCTTCTTTTGCAAAAAATAGCATCTTATGTTCGCATCACCATCAACAGATGCAGTTTCACCTTTACCTTTATATGGTGGTTTAAAACCCTTTTTTTGGTCTTTTTAAGTCTATCACCTTTATGACTTTGAGAGACCATATGGATCGCATGCAATCCTTCTATTTCAATCTCTCCTCTTCTTGCACACAAATTGAAATGAGTTCATTCATAGTCCACTTGTCCTTTGTGTATTATAAGTGATCTTGAATGGATCATACTCATGAGGAAGAGAATGAGCACAAATTGCACCAAAAATGACTCAGAAATAGTCATTTCCAAAGTTCTAAGTTGTTCTGCCAAGTTATTCATTTCCAAAATGTGTTCTCGAACACCATTAGTCCCATCATATTTCTTAGTAGTCAAAGTAGCCATAAGCGTACCTGCAATGCTTTGTCAGAAGTTTTAAATTGTTTTTCAATGGAAGCCATGAATTCTTTTGCTTTGTGGATCCGGAATTGATTGCGAATATGTTTTGCAATTTTGCTTCTAATAATCATCAAGCTTAGGCGGTTGGAACGCTCCCATGTTCAAAGATTGTCTTGTCTACCTCAGAACTTTCTAAAGTGAGTAGTGGTGGCTCATCGATCCTTAAGCATAAGTCCAAGTCTAAGCACCCTAAGGTGATAAGATGTAACATCCCTAATTTCCCAAAAATACCCAAAATAGAAAATATAATAAAATAGGCAAGTCAAAGAGTAATCCTAATTTTAAAACAGTCAAAATTCCCAAATAATGAGTCAAAATCCCAAAAGTAACAAATTATAAATTGAATCCAAAAACAATCATTGCCAACATAAAATTATTATACCAAATGAAACTAAAACCATAAACATAAATATTCTCAGTTCAAAAACATGAACATAATTAAATCAAATTCGAAATTTATTTAAATAGTTGGTCATTCTCCATCCCCGCATCGCAATCCATTAGCCTGTAAAAGATTTTAGGAAATGAAAAACATGGGTAAGTACAAAGTACTTAGTGGGAGCAATGTGTGACATTATAATGATATACATATTAAAAATATCATGTAAACATCAATGGTCATTGCATGTCATCGAGTCAAAGACTCCTGTTGAATCGGACTAAGGTCCCTTTTTATCGGACATAAGTCCCTGTTTTATCGGACCTAAGCCCTGTTGTTTGATGACATATGCAATAGACATTTATATATTCAATTATAAAATCATTGCACACATATATCATAAAAGAATTTAAAAGTGCACAATTAATCATAGAATAAAATATCACATATAACATGTAAATATAATGATTATAATAAAATAAGGTTAGAACTCCCACCTCGAAAGCAGTTATAAACGTGTGCTAAGGTGCGTGGAAAATCTAGCTCCTAAGTCCTTGTTTCCTACATTGAATGTATTCAATGAATTAGACATCGAAAGACAAAACTAATATTCTATATAAAAGAAAAAAGAATGACTTTTTGAAAGGTTAAAGGAAATATTTGGCATTTTGAAAAGGTTTGGGAACACTTTGGAATATGAAAAAGGTAATTTTCGAGTTTGGAAAAGTTTTGGGCTAAACTGTAATTTTGAGAAAGTTCAGGGGTCAAATCGTAATTTTCGAAAGTTCGGGGACTAAAAACGAAATTTTTGAAAATATGGGTTGAAACAGAATTTCAATAAGTTTTGTGGTATAAAAAGGGAATTCTAAAAGAATTGGTAAAAATATAATTTTAAAAGTTTGGGGTCAAATTGAAAATTGTAGAAAGATTTGGGGACTAATTTGGAAATTCTAAACATTTGTGGGTAAATATGTAAATTTCGTATCTGAATTGGGGTAATCTTAGGATTTGTAAACTCTAGGGACCACTTTGCAAAAACTGGATAAGTTTTTGAAAGAATTACGAAAATACCCCTCTATCCCCAAAAACCCTAATTTTTTTCTCTTCTTTCCCCTCTTCCTAACCCTAGCCGCCACCCCCCCTTCCCTCTGCAGCCAGCCGCTGCTACTGTTCCCTCCTTTCTTCTTCTCCCTTCGTCTTTCTCTTCCTCTTTCTTTCTTCTTCTCCTTTCTTCTTCTAGTCTCATTCTTTCTTCTTCTCCCTCTTCTCTCCCCCCATCTCTCTCAAACCCTCTGCCCAACCCCTTTCTGTTTCTCCCTCCCTTCTTCTTGGCTCCCCCTTTTCCCTCTCCCTCCCCCTCTCCTTCGGTTTTCCCTCTGCCCGCCACCCCCCTTCTCGTTTTTTTTTTTTTTTTTTTTTCTCTCCTCCTCTGCCGCCCCCTTCCACTTCCCAAAATAAAAAAAAACACTGAAATATGGGAGACTATGGTGGGAAAAATAAGAAAATAAAATTTTTGGCTTATCGCCGCCGCCGGCGGCCAGCCATGTGGCGGCGCCGGTGGTGGCTGCCAATCGGAAAATTAGAGAGAGCTTACCTCGGGATTTGTGATTATGAGGGGAAAAAAATGATTATTAAGTTAATCCCTATCTATTTATAGGTGTAAGAAAATAAATATTTAATGGGTCGGGTTAATTAATTAATTAAGCCCATTAGATAAATGTTTGGGTATTACATAAGAACTTGGTCTTTCCAATCTGAATAGTTGGTCCCATTCAACTCTGGAATGTTAGCTAAACCACCTGAAAATGATGCTGGAGTAATTGCTGAAAATTTACACAAGAAACATCATAAGATTACATATTAAGAGTAATCTAGTGCATCACCAAGCTTTTCTACCTTTGGGTTGAAAAGTTGACATGCTAGGGATTAACTCTAAAATAAGTGAGTAACCATTATTCACTTATAATCCACAATTTATAAGATCCATATGTTATATACCTTTGGGTAAATAACAAATCTATCATAAAAAATAACTATAGAAAATATATCACCTTTGGGTAATACATAATCTATAATTAATATAACCATAATGCTTATACAACCATCAATATTAGTATATATATATATATATATATATATATATATATTATTTTTTTTTAATTGAGTCACTTTGGTGACACAACCTCATCAACCAAAACTCCATCAATAATGGTTGTATTAAACTTTTCATAGCCAAACAATACATTAATGTGGCTGGAAATATTTTATTTCAATCTTGAAATCAAAGAATATGATGCTTGAAGAAAGATATGTTAGTAGATCAAAAAACAAGACATCATATTAAAATGTAAGATAATAGAGCACATCATAATATAATATACTTCTTAAAGTGATTAACAAAACTAATAAGAATCACCTTGAATGTAACTTAGAAGTATATCTATGAATGCAAACATAAAATTCATAAATCAAATGATTTAAGAGTATGACTTCAACCATGGCTCTTGATACCACATGTTAGAAAATAAAAGGATCATTAGTCATACTCAAACATGAATAATATAAGATATAATATATCCCTTGTACCTTGAGACATGATGAACAAGGATGGTTCTTGATCTTCCCTCTCCTAACTCTCTTTTATGTTTGTGTATAGTGATGGGATAACACACAACTTGATCAAGTGGAGAGAGGGACCAAGGACCCTATTTATAGGCAATAGTATGACACTTCCCATCATATGTCATTTAGTAGGGCTCCTTAATTCTTCCTCTTGTAACTCTTGTAACATATGAAACTTATGTAACTCATGTAACTCACCTCCATGTTCTAAGTTAGTGGAGGTAGTGGTCTTTAATCAAAAAAGAGTTACACTAAGGAGTTACTAGTGGTCCTTAATTTAGGAGTTACAACTTTGGTTATAACATCCTAATTACAACTTGTTATAATTGAAGTGTAGGTTACATTAATTGATGTTAGTGGTCATGAAGACCATATTCTAACATATTCTTCCAATCTAAGAAATCTATATGATGATTATGACTTGTTTTAATTTACACGGGGATTGGTGTTGTTCTGTATTTCTGTATATCTGAAGAGTATTGACAGGAAGATCCTCCTCTATGTAGCTCTATTCTTCCTCGCTTTGGGACTAAGTGGACGAGATTTTCTATTGGAATTTTTTCTGTCCTTTCAACGTCTAAGCTCAAGTGATGCAACAATTGTGGAAGATGATGTAAATCTAGCAGTATCAAGTGAGCCAACAATTGTGGAAGATGAAGTAAATCTAGCAGTGTCTTGGCAGCCATATTTAATGCTTCTTTTAATTACTGTGGTGTCATTAGTACTGGCGAAATTTCTTTCACAGGAAGTCATTATAATCATAACAACAGCTATTGTGTTCACTGGACTCTTGTGTTTCTTGTCGGGCCACTCATTTTATTGGAAAAGGCCACCAACTGGAGGACCCTTGGCTACTATTATTCATGTTTTCAGGGCAGCAATACTCAAGAGACATCTGAAATATCCAATCAGACCTAACCAATTCCATGAAAACGATGGAGCCAGTATTGTATTATTGCCTTCCATCCCATTCTTCAGGTAATGTCTCTCTCACACTAATGTATCTGTTTTGCAGTCTTGAATAAATAGGAAACTACATCTTAGCTAGAATCATAATTCCACTATGATTAAAATTCGAGATATATTATGTAAGACAACATGTGAATAAAACAGAAAGGGAAAGGAGTACTTTTGAGAGGATTTGGAATTAGAGTTGGCTTTCCGTGATTTTATACTTGGGATTGGCAAGTTCATTAGCGCAATCCTTGTAGTCATTTTTAAAGATTGGTTTGGGGAAGATGCGGATTCCAGTACGTATCATTTGGACAGGTACTATGAATTCTTGGCGTGGCTGAGTTTATTTAATTTCTTCCTTTTTGTGCTTGCAGCAGTTTGGTATGGAAAATCTCATTCCAAAATCGAAAATATTACCTCATAAGAGTTACTCTTTTCCTCCTGAAAGGAAGGCATAGATGAGATGAGATCAATTATGAATAGATGTTTACAAGGCTATGCATAGTTTATAAATTTCTAATTTTGTATTGGTTAATGGTGAAGAAAGTTCTTTCCTTCTCCATTATTATCATTTTATTATGTGATGAAGCTTAATTTTAACGTTATTTATAATTCCAAGTGCAGGAAGGAATGGTGCCCTGAAGAGTTTAATAGTTGGAGAAGCGTGGTCAGACTATTTCATATCTTTTGTTTTAGGAAAATTGGCGGATTTACTCCCTTAACTTTTTTATTAGTTTAGTTCTTTATCATTATTTTTTTAACTTGTAAAGTCCTTTTTTTTTTTTTTGTGTTGGTGAATTAGGTGTTTTTGATTGATTTGGTCAAAAATCAATCCTAGTTTAAAATTGGTGAATTTAGTCCCTATTTTATTTATTTTTTGTAGATAAGGTCCGTACTATTTTTTTTAACCTTTTAAATCCTTTTTATTTATTTATTTTTGGTAGATAAGGTCTCCCTCTTTAGTTTTTCACTCTTATTATCTTTACATTTTTTTTTATGTTTTGGTGAATTAAATGCTTCTGACAATATTTAGAGCAAGTTAATGAGAGTCTTCTATTTTATTCAAATAAAAATGTGAAAAATAGGTACTTCAACTATAAGAAAAACATTGTTCATCGTTAATCATATAACTCCTTTTCTCACAATGGAGCAGTTTCTTTATTTTGTTATAATAAGGCAGCAATTAATCCATATTGTTGAAATTCTGACTTTCCATGGGGAGGATTAAACATATAGAAATAAATTGTCATTTTGTAAAAGTCTTTGCCCATCAGAACTAATTCACACTTGCAAAAGTGTTAACAAAACCTCTTCACAGGAAAACATTTTAGAGTGTTGTTAGTCCATTACTCTTGCTAAACATACATATTTACCAAGCAGCAGGGGACATTGAAACTCATGTAGGTCAGAACAATCAAGCGCAGTTGGAATTTTAATAAATCATATAATTTGAGTTTACAATATTTAAAATACTATGTCAAAGTGTAAATATGTAATTTGAAGAAACTTTTAATTTTAATTTGAAAGAGGTGTTTGGGGGATTTTTGTTTTTTTTTTGTTTTTAACTTGGAGAATAAATGATATAAAAGAAATTGGATTAGAAATCCTAACCAAAGATTCTTGTCAATCTAACATGTTGCTGGTCAAAATTTGGCATTTAAAGTATTCAATGAAAGGAAAGGGAAAAAGGTGGTAAAGCCTGTAAGTATACATGGAATTCTCTAACGCGGAGACTATGGCCTATATGGGGAGCTAAGTGAACATTAAACTTTAAACTTTAGAATAAATTTTTTTTTATATAAGTCGCTAGTTAGTTATGTCCATTAATGAGCCGATTGAAGACTTACCATGTAGAAAGATAAAAAGAAAGGCAAATCTTGGTGCGATGATATTACTCTCTCCGTCTCATTTAAATAGAAAAATTCTTTTCTAATTAATGGAAAAATATTTTTTCAATAATTTATTAATGTTTTTAATATTCAAATTTTTCAATATGAAAGGGATATTTTAAAAATATTGTATAAAAAATACGCACTTTCAATAACATTAATTATATTTTCTTAATTTGTAGAAAAAAATCAAATAAATCTATCAATTTAAGAAAGACGCGTTTATTTTGTTATAATAAGGCAGCAATTAATCCATATTGTTGAAATTTTGATTCTCCATGAAAGGACCAATTAGAACTAATTTCACACTTGTAGAATGTGTTAACAAAACCTCTTCACATGAAACCATTTTAGAGTGTTGTTAACCAACTTTTCTAGTCAATCCAATAAGTTGGTAGTCAAAATTTGGAAATTTTAAGTATCCAATGAATGAAAAGGAAAAACGTGGTTTCTCTAAATCCAACTTGGAAGTATATATGGAATTCTCTAAATCCGTCATTTCAAGAGAAAATGAATGAAGCACTTTTTGACAAAAATGTAAGACATCATCCATCATTCACTAATCAGTAATCAATCACTGGTTTAATTATTGGCACTTTTTACAAAAAATAGGTTTCATTTAAAAGAAATTCAGAAATAGAAATTTTCTTTAAAAAAATTAGTTTGATTTGGTATTAGGAATACCAAATCATAATTTTTCATCTATTGTGACACGGGTTTGACACTTCCAATGTCGAATCCTATTTCATTGTTTTTTTTTTTTGGATAAAAAATTTCAATTGTTATTTTTAATTGAATACGAGTATCTTTATTTTAATTTTTTTTACCTTCAATTATTTTATACTGCGAATGATCCTTTTTAAAACAAGGTAAAAAAAATATTGTTGAAGTAATAATTTATTATTTTCTTAATAGTTTATAACACATACATTTGAAAATATTTATAACTCAATAATACAAAACTCTAGTTGGAGAACTTAGAATTTTCATATAAGCTTAAAAAATAAAGTTAGGTATTCATTATTCAATAGTGGCTAAGTTGATTGTATCACACAAAATATTTCAATTTGTAAGTGAAAGTAAAATTTGTTAATTTATTATGACTTACAAATTGAAATATTTATTATAAATTATATATATATAAATCAAAATTTTAATTATTAAATAAATTTAAAACTATTACTTAATAATTGGAGAGAAAACAGAAGAAGATGGTAGTATCTAGCTAAAAAAGAAGATGGTACCCCTATTGTCAAATCAACTTATTTTAAAAATTCTCTCACATTTAGACCTATTTCTGTAATTCTTTTAATAAATGGGTCCTATTTTTTTGTAAAAAGCTCTAATAATGCCTACCTCGCAAATGAGAAGGACTTGGGGAGTTGGGACCCTTCCACTCGTTTATTGTACGAATATATTCCTCAATATCTTATTTTAACTCAAAAACATATTTTCATACATTTTAATATTTCTTATGTTGTGTGTAAAATTAATCCTTCATTCGTGTTCCAACTCTTTTTATAAGATATTTTAATTATTTTTATGTAAATTAATAAATTGTTCTATTTTTTATTATATTTTTATTTATTTTAATATTTTTTTAGAAAAAAGTATTTATTATTTATTTCTTTCTTTAAAAAAAATAAAAGTGAATTTTAAAATAATATATACAATAATTTTAAAATAACAAAATATCTTATAATTAAAAATAAAAAAATATGTTTAATGCAGTTTATAAAAATAGATTGAGGCCCTAAGATTTTTTGTATGACAATGATGTATAACAAAAAAATTCATTTATTAAAATGATGCATTGAGGATTTACCCCCAAAATAAGACGTTAAACAAATTAAAGATTTTGGGTAATTTCTCGGATTATGCAGTAACTGTCATAAGTACTTTAAATTCTTTGATAAAATATAATAATTATTTTTAATTGGTTCTCAAAATGATGCTGGTTCTCAAAACTAACTTTTTCAATTTTTCATAAAAACAATCTCTCAAAATATTTTTTTTTACTCTAATATATGAATTAGTTCTTAATTACTAATAAAAAAAAATATCATCAAAACATAATTTTATTTCGAAATAAAATTAAAAATACTTTCAAAATTCAAAGGAATGTATTTCGCATAGTATCCGACTATTTAAAAAAGTGAGATTCACTTTCACTATTTTAATAACCTCTACTATTGCCTGGCATTCATTTGTGCTTTTCTTTTCGGTGATTTTTGTGACGTGAAATTTGAGTTCCATCTACATCTAGGGGTAGTTGGCAGAAACAGACGACACTCGAACTCAGTCTCGGACTTATAAATAAATGCTCCGTTTTGTTCAGATAAACCTCGGAGTCCCAGATTGTCCCTGCCCACCACTACCACAAACAAGATCCACAGCAGCGAAAACTTGTAGTCATGGGAAGCAATTCCACAGCAATTCTGGTACTTGTTTTCCTCTGCTTTTCTTGCCAAATGCTTGATGTTCAATCTATGGAAATGAAGGCAGGTACTACAGAATGCAAAGTAAGTGAAAGAGAAGCACTCACCAAGTTCAAAGAAAAGCTAATCGACCCTTCAAATCTTCTTTTGTCCTGGACAGAGGAAAATTGTTGTAGATGGAAAGGCATAAGTTGCAGCAATGAAACGGGTCATGTTATCAAGATTGACCTCAGAAACAAAGCCTGTATGGATGATATTTCCTTGGAAGGCCAAAATTCATCTTGTATTGGAGGCCAGATAAGTTCTTCATTGCTTGATTTGAAGTATTTGAATTACTTAGATCTTAGCATGAATGATTTTGAAACTCCAATACCAGAATTTTTAGGTTCACTTGAGATGCTAAGTTACCTGAATCTATCTACTGCAATGTTCACTGGAATGGTTCCTCCACACCTTGGAAATTTATCCAACTTACGCTATCTTGATCTCATGTCCAATCCTCTTTGGGTTTCTGATATGTTTTGGATGTCTGGACTTACTTCTCTGGAATATCTTGATATGGGGTATCTCAACCTGAGTTTAGCTGCATCTCATTGGCTCCAGGCTCTCAATTTTCTTCCTTCTTTGTCAGAGATGTATTTGCCTTCTTCTCATCTCCAAAAGTTACCTCAATCTCCACTGAATGCTCACAATTTCACATACCTTTCAGTCATAGATCTTTCAAGCAACAAGTTCAATTCCTCGATCCCTCGATGGTTCTCTAATATCAGTAGCCTAGTGTCACTTGACCTGTCATATAATGAGATTAAAGGAGACATCAGTCAATTGATTGGAGACTTGGCCAAGTGTTGCAGAAATAGCTTAGAGCAATTGTACTTGGAACAGAACCAGATAAGTGGACAATTAACAAATTTTCTTGCACTCCTAATGAGCTTAAGAGTGCTTTCTGTTTCAGAGAACTCAATATCGGGACCGATTCCAACATCCATTGGAAACTTAACCAATTTGGAGGTCATTGATGTATCCTATAATCAAATGAACGGATCAATTCCGGAGAGTATCAGCAAGCTTGCAAATTTGGAACGGTTGTCACTCTTTCAGAACAATTGGAGAGGAATTTTATCCCAGAACCACCTTCAAGGCCTTAAAAAACTTGCAGTCTTTTTTGTATCATCCACGGACAGAAATTTAATCTTAAGCTCGAGTGATGAATGGTTACCTCCTTTTAGTCTAAAATCCATTGCAATCAAGGGTTGCAATTTGGGTCCGAAATTTCCAGCATGGGTCAAGGCTCAAAAACAGCTCTCAACCATAATCCTTATTGATGTGGGTATTTCAGATTACTTACCAAATTGGATCTGGTCATTTTCTTCAGAGCTTACAAGGTGTGATTTTTCCAACAATGAAATCAGGGGGATGCTTCCATCTAAATTGCCTCATTTGCATGATTTATTTCATCTCAATTTGGCAGGCAACTCATTTTCAGGTTCAATTCCCTCAAATATTGGTCAAACATTATCATCAGTTGCTCACCTAAATCTGTCTGCGAACAGTTTTAGTGGTCCTATTCCTCATTCGATTGGTGAAATGAAGGAATTGGACTCGCTGGACTTATCAAAAAACAAATTTTCAGGCGAGTTAGATGAAGAATGTTGGAGGAAATTAGAAAATCTAGCATATTTGGATTTGTCTATGAACAGTCTATCAGGCTCCATCCCCAGATCAATATTGTTATTGCAAAATCTGGATTATTTGATATTGAGTAACAATGACTTCTCTGGTGATATCTCTCTTTTACCTGCAAACAATCCCAGTTACTTGTCTCTACTTGACCTTGGAGGGAATCAATTCTCGGGGAAGATACCAAAATGGATTGGGGAAATGTCTTCGCTGTCAGAGTTGCGTTTACGTGACAATATGTTCAATGGCAACATTCCTGAAGAACTATGCAGTCTTGAATCTCTACACATTTTGGATATTGCATTCAACAATTTCTCAGGACCAATCCCCGCTTGCCTTGGTAATTTAACTGCTCTGTACACCATATATCCTTATACTCCTCCATCCTCCTCAGTTGCAAATATATACATATCCCAAATGGAGGTAGTCCTGAAAGGAAGAGAAATGCTGTACTCCAACATACTAAAGCTGGTAAACGTCCTCGATTTCTCAAACAACAATTTTTCAGCCGAGATTCCTGAAGAGATAACTAGACTTTCTGCATTGGGTGCTTTAAATCTATCAAGGAACCACCTAACCGGACATATACCAAAGGATATTGGAGCACTGAACCATCTTGAAACACTCGACCTATCGTGTAATCATCTTTCAGGTCCCATTCCTCCAAGTATGACTTCAATGACATTCTTAAATCATCTGAACTTGTCAAACAATAATCTATCTGGACCAATTCCATCAGCCAATCAGTTTCTGACCTTCAATGATCCATCCATCTTCCATGGAAACACAGAACTATGTGGAACTCCATTGCAAAAAAAGTGTCATACACAAACTGTTGTTGATGATCATCGGAAAGAAGATCATGATGATAATGAGAAGTTTGACTTCTTTGTTAGCATGGGATTTGGATTTGTCTTTGGTTTGTGTGCTGCGCTTGGCAGCTTAGCAATATTCAGGCCATGGAGATTGACTTTCTTTGGCCAAATTGATAATTTGATCAAGTGTCTTGATATTGCCCATCGTAGATAAATTTATTACTTTTATAATAAGTGACAAATGACAATATAGTTGATGAGCAAAAATTGTCAATGTAAAATATTTATTGTGATTAACAAATAATTAGTTTATTGTTTTCATTTTCAGTTTTATAAAATTTATTTTCTTTTCAATTTATTGAAGCTAAAGTGTATATTAAAATTGTTGCTTTGTTTTTTTAAACATAAAATTAAAGTGATTAATTTTATAGGAGTTTATGATATATATTCAAACAATTGTGGAAAGTTTATTAATAAATTTATGAAATATAAAATTTTATTAATTATATTATCTATTTCTGGAAACATTATTAGTTATTTAATTGAAATTTCAATTTTCATTACTATATATTATTTGATTATAATTACTTTTTTATTACAAAAATATTATTTGTTATCTTTTGTTCAATTGTTTTACTGCAATTTCTAGGTGTTTAATTAATCATTTAATTAATTAATTATTACGTATATTAAAGAATTTATAAATTGCATTGTGTATAATAACAATAAAAAATGTGAGATATAACATATTTTTAAAAATTATATATTTATTTTCTATATTCTCTCTCATATTTGTTTTCTCTCTTCTCTTCGAATGATAACTAAAAGTCTTTGATTTTTTAATTATAGGAATTAAAAGTCAAAAATTGCATATTTCAATATTGATATTAGTAACTAAAAAAATCAATTATTAAAGTAAGGGTTTCAATAAGAATACATATGCAGAAAGTAATAATTGCATCTCTTATTTCTAAGTCAAATAATTTTAGACAAATTAAAAGAAATAAGGACATTTATAATTGCATGGAAACCCATGGCCTACAAGTTTTGCCCATCCGGGAAGGGTCATTGAAGACTTCCTAATTGAAATAGGACAAGACTTGACAAATGTAAGGCATTATTCACCCGTTCATTACTCCTCCGTGCTAAACATTTTAGTTCCTATTTCAATTTCAATTGTTAACAATTTTTTTATTATTATTAGGTGTTTCATTATAATTGTTCAGTTTTTAATTTTAGTTATTATATCCTTAATATTAATAAAGATTTTGGATGAATTGTTAACTATTTATTGAATAATACATTTTTTAAAGATAATAATATATATTATTTTATTTTAATCTTACTTTAAACTATGCGAATTATTATATATAATTATAATATTGATTTGGCATTAAGTTTGTCTTTTCTTATTGGTGATTTTTGTGACGTAACATTCTGAGTTACAAGTTTTTTTTTTTTTTTTTTTTGTGAGAACCCTTCAAAATAAACTTCTGTGCTAAATGACACGACCAAAAACAACCACAAACACATATAATATCAGACTTGAACTCCAGATTATGCAACCACAAACAAAATCCCATAGGAATCCCAAACTGATTGAATCCCACAAAGACTTGTAGACATAGGAAGCAATTCCATTAGGAATTCTGGTACTTGCTCTCCTCTTCTTTTCTTGTCTAATGCTTGTTTTTCAATCTGAGGAAATTAATGCAAGTACTACAGACTACAAAGTATCTGAAAGAGAAGGTCCAAGAAGGTCTTCGTACAAGAAGGTCCAAATGTAATAAACTCTTCTGGTAAAAAAAGGAACAGGACAAGATACTAAAAAATTGGAAAAGGAAAATTGGAAAGTAGTGTCAAGAATCGATCCTTGCTCAATGCTTTTGTGAACATATCTGCCATTTGTCGTTAATGATGAATTTTGCATGGCGTGATGTCTTTAGTTTGAATATGTATACCTACATAATATAATAGCGATCTATTTCAACATGTTTCGTGTTCTTTTATAAAAGATAAGATTGCTAGCAATGTAAATTGCTATCTAAGTGTCACAATATATAGAAGTTGCCTCATTTTGTTCAACTTGCACTCCAAAAGAAAACACATTGCCAACGGAAGATTACCGACGGAATTTGTCAAATTATCAACAGAATCATTCAGTTGGCAAAAGTCTTATAGTTTTATTTTCTAAAAAGGAAAGAGACCCCTTGAAAAAAAAGCCTCGTATTTGATAGTCTTATTGATGAAAATTTTAATTTCGTTAGTAATTACAGACTAAATACAGATGAATCACATTGCCTTGGTAAAATTACTAACGAAATACCAATGAGCATTTCTCATAGAAAAA
This sequence comes from Apocynum venetum, assembly GCA_019593545.1. Taxonomy (NCBI): domain Eukaryota; kingdom Viridiplantae; phylum Streptophyta; class Magnoliopsida; order Gentianales; family Apocynaceae; genus Apocynum; species Apocynum venetum. The sequence goes on along the minus strand of SRSM01000653.1, from coordinate 142,225 downwards.
ATTATTTATTATTTTTTAAATAATTTCATTTTTTGGTCAAATTTTACGTTACCAACTGAATTTTTCCCTTGCTATTTTCATTGGTAACTTCCCAAAAAAATTTAAATTAAAAAATAGTATGATTTTTTTAAAATAATTTTTTGAGTAACCAATGCACCTGACTCGACATACACAACCCATAACCCAATCAACCGGGTCGAATTAACTCGTAAGCCCATTTGTATAATTGAGAGAAATTTTGCAACACTAATTGAATCTGGGCCTTTTCGTTGCTATTGGAAGAGTTGTGCCACTAGACCAAATCTGGGCCTTTTAATATTTATATAACACTATTCTACCACAATAATAATAATAACAAGGGCAAAGAGGCAAAATCATGTAGGTCACATTTGAATTTTTTTGAAATTCAGTTTTAACCCTCAAACTTACTTTTTAAAAGTTCAATTTTTGCACTACTGTCCAAAATTCCATTAAGTTAATATTTATATTCGTTATTGAACTTTTTTGTCCAAGTTTAGCCCTTAAACTTTTTAAAAGTTCAACTTTTGCACTTTCGTCTAAAATTCTTTTATATTATCATTTTCATTCGTCACATGAAATTTATGTGACTTTTTAAAAATACTTTTGTCATTATATTAAACCTATAAAAATTTTAAGAAAAAATAACAATTTTCATTTAAAAAAATATAAATTAATAATAAAATTTAAAATTTACATAAATAAAAATATATCAATAACTCTTGTTTACTAATTTGAGTTTGCATTTATAAAAAAAATAGTGAGTTTTTAATGACTGTCGATAATACACTGTTTGTCAAGCATATCGTTGAGATGAAATTAATATCAAATTTAATCAACTTATGCATTTAGGGTAAGTAAATGTCGAACCTAAATAAACTTGTAAATGTTTTAATTAAGTAAACTAGTAAGGATTTTGGGGGGAAAATATTTGATTTTTATCTAAAAGATTAAAAATTTAAATAAATAAATCACAAACAACTAGAACTCAATAGATAAAAGACGTTATCAAGGACTTTGTATTTTGATTTCATTTATTTGGGATCAATCATTGATATTCATATGTTTGAGTAATGAAATAGAATTCTGTTTAGCGTCGCAAATTCTAATTTCTATAACATTAGATCAATCCTTGAGAAACACTGCAAATTAACCCTAAACTTAACTATATTACCGAATTGTTTGCATAAAATAACCAATCAAGTTATAAAGCTCAAAAATAACATCAACACAAATCATATAAAATTAACAGCCGATTAAAATCATTTAAATCCTGGACTTGAGGCACATAGCGTTAGACTTGGGAGTTGGTTAACAAAGAAAGTTAAGAAAAACAAAGTAGTTAATAGAATTAAAATAAAATGATGAGACCTTGAAACCAAAGTTCTTCAATTGACACTTCTCTCCTTTTTAACATTTAATAATATGAGCCAACTCATATACTTTGGACAATTTTGAAACTTTTTTTGCAAGTGCTTTTCATTTTCATAAAACGTTTTTTAAAGCACTTTACATTTTTTATGTTTCTCTACTCTTTTTCTTTTTCTTTTTTTAAGGAGAAGACAAACTTTTCTTTTATGTTTCGAGATGTCTTTCATCATCTCTCAATACATGTCTTGCAAAACCTTTCCAATATACACTTTCATCACCACATGTAAAGGTTTTCATCACAACATGTAAAGTGTCAACTAAAGATATATGAAATAAATCTCTTGACAATATGACATGTAAAGGTTTTAAACATTATTTTCAAAGGCTCTCAAGAAAAGAATACGAATGGAAAACAACCATTCACAAATTAGGCTCAAGAATAGGGCAATGGATATAATATAGAAACTGTGACTCAAGAAATGCTCAAATGTCCAAAGAAGGCCTTATGTCATTTTCTTGTCAACCAAATTCAATCATATTTTGCCTCAAGAACATAATAAAACAAGTTCTATAATGTTTAAATTGACTATGAGTTTATTCAAGTCAAAAGTGAACTCAATCTCATTCAAACATGTGACGGGTGATTTAAGAAATCAATATTTATTTGAAAAAGAACAAGTCATGTCATTCAAAGCAACTATACATAAATCATCCACAAATGACAATTTTGAATTTTCGTAAAAGCTAGTACAATATCAAGATTCCTCATAACAAATATATAATTCTTAGCACAAATAATATTGAAATACCATCAATTAACATATACTTGTAAAATTTTCATCACAAGCATAACAAACACACACACATGCATAAAATAAAAATATTTTGTATTTTTTATATTTTAATAACAAACATGAAATTAATAAAAACAAAATGGAACAAAAACACATAATTAGCTAACTTCTGTCTCAATAAACAAAGACAAAAGTGTAAATAACCAATTTAAGCACATAAACACATAATTAGTTAGCTTTTATCTCAATAAACAACACATTAAATTCCTAAAAACCATGCTAATTATGGTTCAATCACTATTTTTTTTTTGTATTGTTGTATTCAATAAGCAACTGAGCCAAAGAACTTCAGTGAGTGTAGTAGCCAGACTTCTGTACATATCTTTTGTAGTAGATCTAGAAACCACAATTTGTTTTCTACTTTTCCATCTGATTAGAGAATTCCCTAGCTTGAGGATATATCTATTAGTAGACTTTCCGCTTAACTTGCATCCACCCCAATCAGCATCACAAAATGTTGATAGCTACAAATCATTGTCTTTAGGAATAAATATTCCTTGTCCAATGGTTGATTTAAGATACCTTATGACACGAAAGACAACTTCTTGATGTACCTTATAAGGATTACTAATAAATTGACTCAATAAATTAACAATGAGTAATATTTGGGGGAGTTAATGACAAACAAAGTAACTTCCCAATAAGTCTTCGGTATTGATCTGAATCAATTTTTGTTCCTTCCTCCTTGGGGAAAAGATTGTGATTATGTTCAAGTGGTAGGCTAGGTCAACATCCACTCATTTCACAGTCTTTCAATAAATCTAGTGTGTATTTTTGTTGAGAGAAGACCAAACCATTGAATGTCCTAACCATCTCAATTCCCAAAAACATATTTCAAAGGGGGCTAAATCCTTAATACCAAAAGAAGTGTGAAGTGCCCTCTTGCCTTTATCCATCACTATTCTATCATTACATACTAGAATTACGCTATCAACATAGATGACAGTTGCAAAAAATATATGGTTATCTTGATAAATAAAAAGAGAATGATCTACCCATAAGGCTATGAAATTGTGTAGTGAATGAATGAAGTAAATTTGTGATACCAATTATGCGAGGCTTGCTTTAGCCTATATGTGGACTTTTTGAATTTACAAACCTGGCCTTGTTTTGATGTGTTAAAGCCTTGTGGAATTTTCATATATACATCTTCTTCCAAGTCTCCACGTAGGAACGCATTATTAACATTCAATTCATGAAGTGATCAATTCTTTGCAGCAACTACGGTGAGAAGGGTCCGTATGGTGGTCATCTTTTCAATTGGAGCAAAAGTATCATGAAAATCAATTACATACCCTTGAGTATACCCTTTTGATATCGAACTAGCCTTGCACCTTTCTACCTTTCTATTATATTTAAAATTTATTTTGTAAACCCATTTGGAAGATATAGGTCTTTTTCCAAGGGTAAATGTGTTATAATCCATGTATCATTTTTTTTCTAAGGCCTAAATCTCTTTTGACATGGCCTCTTGTCAATTTGAATGAATTACAGCTTCCTAAAAATTCATTGGCTCATCATGTAAATTAATGGTCATTAAAAATTATTATTGTGATGGTGAAAAATTATTAATTGAGATGTAATTTGAAAGGGGGAAATTAGTCGAGTTACTTTCCTCATGTTGATGACCATTATTGGTAATAAAATCATTCAAGAATGTTGGTGGCCTTCAATTTCATCTTGGATAAAGACTTGAATTTGAATCGCCAATTTGGGTGGTTGTGGTAGTCCATTTATGTCGCTAGATTTAGATGGACTCATAAATGCCATTGTGGTTGGTACTATTTTCATTGATATATATTTGGAACATGATTTTCAATCATGGTGATATTGTTAGCTAGGTCTCCTCTTTGTCAAAATTGACTGAATAAATGTGTCATAATCCTCTATGGAATTATCACAAAAATCTTTTGGCATTAGCTTCAAATATTCTCCCTTATTGCTCTCATTTTTGGCAAAGGGAAATTTGATTAAAAAAAATGGTATCTCTTGAAACAAAAATTTATTGAGCGTATCATATATTCGATAGCCCTTTTGACCTCTTGGATATCCCACAAAAATTCTACTTTGTCGTCTAGGCTAAAATGTAACATGTTGTTTGCTATATTTGCAATAGACAAGACAATCAAAGACCTTTAAGTTGTAATCTAGGGCCTTTCAGTACAAGAGTTCATAGGGCATTTTTTGGGGAGTGTAAGGACAACTTTTTTCAATAATAATACCATGATCATTATAAAAATTTATCAATTGATTGGATTGAAATTCGAGGTAATTATCACTACAAATCTTTTTTATGCGTTTTTCAAATATGGTCAAAACCATGTTATACAATTTTGGAAAACAATGACTAATATTTGATTTGTTGTTTAAAAGATATATCCAAACAAATCTAGAATAACCATCTAGTATAGTAAGAAAAATACCGTACCCCTTCTAAGGAAGGGACCTTTTATGGTCCCCAAATGTCACAATGTAATAATTCAAAACTATCATTTGATTTAATTTGACTAGTAGGAAAAAACAATCGAGTTCTTTTAGAATCACAATGAGATATTTCATTAAAATTAATAGAAATTGATGATATATCTAACACTTTTTTATTAGAAGGGTGTCCTAATCAATGATGCCATAAATTGACGATTTCTTTATTTAAAACCAAAAAACACTTTTTCTTTAGTACCAAAGTCGTAAAGTCCATCAAAGGGATTTAATCAATTACATCTAAATCTTTTTGAGGCCACCACATGAAAAAAAATTGTTTTGTGATCCCCATTTTGTAACCATTTTATTCTAAATTTCTGCAACTAGCTACGCTATTCAATTCTATATTTTTGCCACAAATCCCATCTCATCCTAACTAGTTTCTCCCCATCCCCAACAACACCACAATTGTTCTGCAAGTTCAATTCTAACTGATGGATATCTCCTTTTAATTTAGTAATGACATAAACCTTGGAACCAAATTTCAAAGAAGCCCACTCCCTTAAGGATTGTTTAACAGTCCTCAATCTCACCCATAAATCTCCACACCCCAAATCTTGGGACCTACGCCAAGCCTTATAAAAATTTCCTTGAAACTCTTTATCCTCAATCCAATGACTAAAAATCGAAAAGGTTTAGGACCCCTCATACTACTCTCAACAGAAATAATGACTGGACAATGATCTGCAAGAGATCTGAGAAGAACTTTCTAGATTAACAATGGAAATTGATCCAGAAAATTCGAGGATAACAAAAACCTATCCAATCTACTGCAAGATATAGAAATGCTATTCCTTGACCAAGTAAATTTACCACTAACTAGAGGAAGATCAATAAAAGTCATGTCATTGATATAGTCCACAAACTCCCCCATAGCACTCACATTAACCGTTACCCCAATTTTCTCTTCAACTGCCATAACAATATTATAATCACTAGCCATACAAATGGGAACAAAAACATACTCAAGAGTCTTTTTCAACAATTGGAAAAAACACATCTATCACAATGTAAATTAGGAGCATAGATGTTAACTATAACGCACCTCAATTTAGAAGCTAAGATTGTACTAGTAACCACAATAGCTCTATCCAAAACCAAATATGACTCCAAATCATATAGGTTGGTTGGTGGCTAGCTTTTAATTTCACATCGGTTGTTTAGCAAAAGGGAAAGGGTTTTTTCTCCTATAAAAAGACTCTTGCCCTTTTGTTATAACTATCTCAAACACTTATTCTCTTCTACATTTACGAAAAAATCATTTAATTAGGATATCCTAATTGTAATACTTTGAGTGCTGAGTAAAGAAGCCTGCTACTGTGATGAAGTTCGGAGACGTAGACAATATTGGTTGAAATTCGTTATCAATTCCGATTTGTTCTTTTCTTTTATATTTTAATTTAGCTATTTATTTTATTTTTTGTTATTCTTTTTTCTTTTCATTGTTAGAATACCAAATATTCCCTCTTAAAGTCATTTGAACTTGTCAAACAACACACTTACTAGACTAATTCCATAAATCAACCAATTACTAACCTTGTAATGATCCATCCATCTATGAGGAGAACATATATGGAACTTTTGCACCAAATGTTGAGAATGCAGAAAAGCTAGGCCCTAGAGAAAAGTGGAGGGGTTGTCTGTCTTGTAACTAGATCTTCGGCATCAATTAGAGAATCATCAACATAACAAGAAATTTTAAGTCGGTTTGTACATTTCATTAATGACATCCCTGAGCTCTCTCTCGTTTAAGGAAATAAGAGTTGCATAAAATTTTCCACCATCTCTCCAGTGGACATTTGAATGCCATATCCCTAAAAACGTGTTTTCATGTTTGGCTACTTCACTTCTAAAAGTCATATACATTTCTATCAAGCGAATCCAAAATGTGCTTGCAAATTGAGGTGGAAGGTTTTAATTTCCTTTTTTCCACAAATTTGCCATGCATCTGATAAAAGAATCTGCATTTTGTATCTGCACGTTTTCTTTATCTTCCAAGATAAAGCCACCCATTATGGAATCAGATGTCTTGAGACCCCTTTAATCCCACCTCTCCAAGAGAATGACCTAAGTTCTTTTCTAAACAACTCATCTCCATATGGGCAAACAACCCTTCTTTGTCACCCTTGCATGTATAATTTATTCCTAATAGTGGTCAAATATGAAGAATTTTAGAAGATGAGAGATTCATTTTATACATCCTAATTTTTGAGGGATCCTACCAAAAAATGTTACCTTTTATCATAGTTTTGGTTAAAGGGTAAAATATTGGATTCCGCACATTTATGTGACACAACGTGTTTATAAACCATTTCTAATAAAATCAAATTATGCAAGTGGGACTAGATTTCAATTTGTTTAGCTAACAAAAAGCTTTTTTGGTCTTTAACCAAAAAAAAAGTTTTTTTTTTTACTCTATAAAAGTTTTGTTGTAGCCATAGCCGTTCACTATTATTTTCACATCTCTGCTTTAAACTAATTGAAATGTTATGATTTTTGAAGGAAAATGTATTATGAATTTTGTTAAAATTATTTTGACATACTAATCATATTTATCTATATGTTGACGATTTTGAAGTAATTTATCCACGTTGATATGACATATAATATGAACACAATGGGTCCACCCCAAATAATACATAATTGTTACCCTAATTTTCAAAATAAATAAAACAATTTACACAAAATTAGAAATATTTTAAAATTATATATAGTGTATAACGTGTGTCAAATTTTAATTTTTTTCAAAAAATAAGCTATTTTTTGTATAAATGTGAATAGAAGAGAAAATGGCAATGCATCTACAAAAAAAAAAAGGCAGATGAAGGATACTTGACAACGAAACAATTGCTCACATATTTGTTTTCTATAAATTATGCATGAACATGACAAATTTTAATCCAAACCTATGGCTCACTAAGTTAAAAAACATTTTAAAACAATGTATACATGCTTTTGATCATCACTAATTTCTATCAAGTTTTAATAGGCTTATCAAATATACAAAAGAGTGCCAAGGAAATGGTAGGAAATTATTCTTTGATTTACTCAAATGATTATCGAGAAAATCTTTGGGTGATCTTTGTTAATGAACAAGTGAAAGAAATTAACATAATTTTTTTTTTTTGCATAGAGAGAGAGAGAGTTAATTTTTTAGACGAAGTAAGAAAGAGAAATATAAGTTTTCATCCGAATGGGAGTCCTGGTCGTCTAGTCAGCCAACTCGAATGGCGGTCGTCACTACTCATTAGTTGCTCATCCCTCCTTTGCTTCTGGGTTTTAGCTAATTTATTTTCTTACAGATTAGTCGCAGAATAGGAAATGTGATTTGGTGCGAAGGTGGTTTTCAGATCTACTCCACTGCTATCTCTCTTATGTCGACCTCCATGGTCTATTCCGCTACAAATTGATCTTAGTATTAGATCTCCATTTCTTTTTGTCACATCTTCTCTATTGAGCTGTCATTATAAGGTTCAACCGTGAAATAGTGATGAACTTAACCATTGTCAACTCTATTCTGTCTATTTAATTATGTTCAGTAGCTAGACCGAGAAAAAGTGCTCTAATCCATAAGTCAATGCTCACCATTTGTCTATTTTTTCTTTGTTATCCTACGATTCTTACAAGAAGGTCAATATTATTGCCTCTCCTTATGTCTTAGTTATAGTGAAGATGGTCTTCGTCTTTGCTATTGTGGTTGTTTGATGGAGGGATGCTTTTCTTCTCTTGGGTGCTAATATTTATGTTGTTTTGATGCCATTATTGTGGGTGTTTTGTTGTGGCTACTTGTCATTTTTCTATTCAGTTTTGGGTGCTTTAGAGCAGGAGAGGGCCTCAAATTCTCCTCTTAAAAAATACTGTCATTCACAGAGAGAAAATTGTTATTAATTGGTTCTTTCTCTTAGCATTTTAATTATCTCAAGTTTGATTAAGAGTTTCTAGTTTGCTATATGAAGTTTTGGAAAAGAAACGAATGGCTTTCAATCTCATATATGAGTCTTTCTCTGTTTATGTGGGGAACCATCACCCTTTAACATCCTTATGCCTTTTATGGAAGATGTTTTCACCAATTGGTGTTGTGGTGGATATCTCTAGTGACTAGAGCAATTAGTTACAGCTAGGGGGGAGGATAAGCAAGTACGTTTTTGTTCGGTTTCCTAAGAAAGATGATGCTATTAAGGCTATGTGCTTATTGTTAGGCACTCTCTCTGGTAGTCATACTATTATTGTGAGGAAAGCAAGAGTATTATGCTGGAAAAACAAATAAGTATATCTAATATCTAAGATATATTCTAATAAATAGTATTGTATTTGTGAATAAGTACTATACTAAAATACTATTGTTCTGTAATCGATACACCAATTGAGTTTTCAGGAAAGAGAGGAGAGTTACAAATAGACTACTTAAGTTTCAAGTCTTGCCTTACCCAAAACCAGTTCCCAGGAAAGAGGGAAGAGTTCCCAAGTCTTTATTTAGCCAGAACCTTACTTGATGTATAATCACTCTACCAATACAATATAATAGAATAATACTAAATAAGAGTACACGAATAAAACTCAACTCAAAAGTATTGAATATTATCTAACAATGAAAAGAATAATAGTAATTTAATAGCTAAAACAAAATATAAAGGAAAGAACAAACTAGAATTGATAACAGAGTTTGGCCAATATTGCCTACGTCTCCAGGCCTCACCACATTAGTACCAGACCACTTTACTAAATTCTCAAAGTATTATAACTAGGATATTTTAATTAAAGGATTTCCACAAATATAGAATATTAAATGTTGAAGAGGTAATTTCTAAAGCATAAGGTGGTTTTCTTTTATAAAGTTAAGAAAACACACCTATTTACAAATCTTTACATAAATCAAGTAGTTAGAGGCAGTCTCACATGAATTGGGTTCCGAAAGAGAAAACTAAGGAAAATTTGTTGATGAATGTGTAGGAAACTTTTATAGGTTCAAATAGCTGCAATGAGTTTTTGAGGCTTCATTCTAAGAATGCGGTTGTGGATGATGGGAGATTATTAGATAAAATGAGTTTGAAGATGGATGATGAGTCCAATGAATGGCTTTCTCGAACTGCCATTGGGTTGTTGAAGCAACCCAGTACTGATCACAGATACATTCAAGATGCTCTTACCCAACAGGGATTAGTTACTTTGATTCACCCACTTAGTTATTCTCACTTTCTCAATTCCTTCAAAGCGGAGGTGGATATGAAGATTCTCTTGGATGAATACTTTGGCATGTTCCTCATTTAGTTTGAATCTGTGGTTCCTTGGAATATTGTTGAGTGTGATAGAAAGTCTAGAGTTTGGGTTAAGGTTGAAGAGATGCCTTTAAGACTTTGGAATGATGAGTTTTTTAATAAATTAGTTTCTTCTTGGGGCATTTGTGTTGATATTGCTGAGGTCACTAAATTCAAAATATATCTCCTAGCTGTTTGGTTGCATGTGGAAGTTAATTCTAAATTTGATATTCCTTCTTTGATGTCATTGGAAGTGAATGGAGTCACCTGCAATTTGGGTTTCTCCGTGGTGGCCTTTGGTATGGTCCCAAGTTTCAGTAAGGAGTTTCAGAATCAATATGTTGGTTCTTCTAACTTTTCTGGTAATAATTGGTCATGGCCCTATCCGATATCCCTAACTCTTTCACAAATAAGGATTGGATATCCTCAAGAGAGCTAAGTTATGTGGATAAAAGGGGCATAAGTCCTATTTCACTAGACCTTGATGTGGCTGGGAACTCTGATGTTGGTGGAGAGTTTTTGTGCCCAGATAGTGATCATGTGGTTAAACTCACTCCTCTTTTTGAAGGGAATATGATTAATGATTTAGTGGATGGTCTTTCGCTGCCAATTCATAATTGTTTTTACTTTGGGTCAGTTCCTTTACATATTGATTTATCTAATAGATTTGGAACGAATGAGGGAGAGACTGAAGACAATAATCATTAGTGAAAATAGCAATCATTAGTGTTCCAACGTGAAAGCTTAAAAAAAAATATATACAACTTTAAAACTCCAAGATCTACATGAAAAACTTCAGCATATATAGAAAAATATATATTCTTATCTTTATTTCTTTCTTTTTTTTTCTCTGTAGATCTGTTTTTTTTGAAAAAAAAACAAAATTGATGGAACCCAAACTATCTTTTTAACTAATTTGATTTACAGTACTCATGACTAGGGGATTACATGACTATTTATATAATTTTAAAGATAATAGTAAACAAAAGTTGAAAAAAGTAAAAATTTAAACAATTCCAAGTTTAAGCAACACAAAGCCAAAAAGTCCAAGGAAAATGGGTTAGGGGATTACCAAATTAGGGGTTTAGGATTTTAGCATTTAAGCAAAAGGGAAGAAAATATACCCTAAGTGAGAATTAGGGTCGACGACAATTGATGTGTTTGTATTTGGCAGGAGATGACGACAATGGTGAGATTAAAAGACAGGCAAATATTCATCCTTGCTTGTTAGTAGGTGGTTTCTGGGTATGTGTTGATTAGCAATTGTCTTCATTCTTGCCTGCTGATTTTGTTTTTCATTTTTTGTTAGGCTTTAGTATTAGTCGCTGCTAGGGATGCAATTAATATTTCGAATGACTAAAAAATACCCTAATAATATTTGTGGCCATGACAATTTTTAAAAAATAATTAACTAGGATTTAGTAAAATATTGGGCTTCTAAAATTCTGAGGTTGAGGCGTCAACCTCAACGGCCTCATAACAAAACCCGTCATGCTTAAAATAAATTAAAAGTGCGCATTTAATTCTAAATAAAAGAATATGTAAAAGAGGGAAGAATAAGGGTTTACGAATAAACTTTATGATAGGGGAAATGAAAAGAAAACATATAGAATGGGAAGAAAAGGGAGTCTACCGCTCATTTCTCTTTATTTTGAAGGGAAGAAGAGAAAAAGAAAAGGAAGTTTGGAAAATTTCTCCTCATTTATTTAGAAAGATATATATATATATATATATATATATATATATATATATATATATATTTGTCATTGACAATAAAGGGAGAAATTAAAATTTTGAGGGGTTATGGTCGGATTGAAGAAAAATTCTAGCTTCATTTTTTGTTTAAAAATTCATCAAAATCTTTTAAATTCCTTTCATAAAAAAAATTTATTGAAATTCACAAACTATTTAGGCTACGAAACCTTATGGAATCAATTGAAATTTATATTGATAATCTTTGATTGTAATGAATTTTATAAAATTTCAAATTAAAAATATGTCAAATGTCATAAAACTTTCAAATCTTCCAAATTCCCTGTGGAAATTGGGGGGAAAAGAAGGAAGAGAAAAGGAATAAAAAGAGAAATTGGTAAAATTTACTCCGACCCATTTCAGGAGTATATTTTACTCTTGAAACTTCTTTTAGGGTCACCCGTGGCCATCTATTGTGGTGGGTGGAACAATGAAAAAGGAGGAAGAGGAAAATAAAATATTTTAATGTGGTCCTTATCTTTAACTTATTATAACAACTTGATAAAATTTAACCCAAGTTTTAAAATTAAAAATTAAAAAAAAAACCTTTAAAAGAAGTCTTGTGCAAGTAGGGCTGCAAACGAGCCGAGCCGAGCTCGAGCTTGGGGTGGCTCGAGCTCGAGCTCCACTATATTTGGCTGGCTCGAGCTCGAGCTCGAGCTCGATCGAGCTTGAAAATTCGAGCTCGAGTTCGGCTCGTCAAATTTTTAACAAGCTCGAGCTCGAGTCGAGCTCGAATAAAAGATAGCTTTCGAGCCGAGCTCGAGCTCGAGCTCGAGTTTGAATTAATTTTTTTAAAAAAAATAATAAAAAAATTGAAAAAAATTCTTAAAAAATATAAAAAATATTTATTTATTTGGCTCGCGAGCGGCTCGACGAGCCACGAGCCAACTAATTTTGGGCTCGAGCTCGACTCGAATTTTTAACGAGCCGACTCGAGCTCGGCTCGAACTCGAGTTTGACCGAACTCGAGTCGAGCTTTGACCGAGCAGCTCGCGAGCCGCTCGGCTCGTTTGCAGCCTTATGTGCAAGTCACATTGACTAATGAAATTAGTCATTTAAAAGTAATAGACGAAATTTTTAGATATTTACTTTTAAAAAGTTTGAGTTTAAAGAGTGAAGAAAAAAATTGAGGATAAAGCTTGGATTTCATAATAAATAAAAAAATGATATTGGATAAAAAATAATTATTATAGGATGATCATTTGTTCAGTTGTAACTAATTGAATATTAAAAGTTCCACATACACATTACGCAATTTTCCATATAGAAATGTATAATTTGAGTTAAAAATAATAAGAAAAGAAGTATGTAATTTATGGAATTTAAAGAAAATTCAAATTTAAATTGAATGAGGTTTTTGGAAACCCAAAAGATTTGGTTTAGAAATCCAAACCAAATTACAAGTTTCCTTTCTAGTCAATCCAACTGTGGTTAGTCAAAATTTGGAATTTTAAAGTATCCAATGAATGGAAAGACGGCAGAATCTTTATCAAGATGAGAACGTTGGGGCCATCTGGGAATTGTCTATAGACCAAAACGCAAGCCGTAGCGGAGACTATGAAAGACTACAAGTCTCGTCCATCAGTCAGGTCACATGGTGTCATTTCATTAGGAATTGAATGAAGGCCTTGACAAAAATGTATCCACTCCTTTATTGTTCCCCCTCCTCATGTTAAAAGTCGGGTATACAATTGACAAGACCTCTAAACTTCAAGAATATCTGTATATAACTCTAACATTTATATACATTAAGTCTATGTAAATTACTAAAGTTTATGATCCTAAATTAGTCAAAATAGAATAATTATTATAGGATTATCATTTGTTATGCTGTAGCGAATTTAATCTACAAAATATTTCAAAAAAAAAAATGTTTAGTGTAAATATTTAATTTAAATAAAATTTAAATTTAAATTGAAGGAGGTTTTTGGAAAGAAATTAAACTCAGAGAATAAAGGATAATCTAATCCAAACCAAATTACAAGTTTGGTTTCTATTGAATCCAACATGTTAGCCAAAATTTTGGCATTTAATGTATCCAACGAGAATGGGATATGCAAAATGTGGTAATGCGTGGAAGTATACTTCACAAGAAGGGTCATTTCTAGAGGAAATGATAGAAAGACTTGTTTGACATTGCTCCCTCATTTTAACTCAATAACATATTTCTTACTTTTTTATTACTATTTTTACCATGTGACTTTTTTTTAAATAATAAATTATTAATTATTTGAAAATGATGAGGGAATAAAGTTTTGAGTATACTATATTAAAAATAATGAATGAGAGATAAAATATAGGAATTAGACAAAATAATTAATAAATATTGAATTTTATGTTTGAGATAATGATAGTTATTTTGCATTATGATTTCATAAATATTAATAATTTCTTTCCTAAAACAAATCTTAATAATTTCTTAAGATATTTTTTTCCCTTATTATTGACAAAGTCGATTGAAGACATTGTCAAACATTATTATCTTACCTATATAATAGAAGCTCAAAAGCTCAATAAGAACGAAAATGCAAGAGAGAGGAAGACAAGAGAAACATTTAAACGACATTTGAAAATATATTTTATAGAGTGTTATATGCAATGCAAACATTGTTTAAGTTGTGATTATCTTTCAAATGCATTGTTGTTACAACTATCCATGTCAAAGCTTGGTTGACATTGATTATCTATCTAATCAACACACAACTTCAAGTTGGATTCAGCTTGGTTGATGACTTGAATGGATTGGTTCTGATTGGGTACAATTTGCAATAATTAAAACATTAGATATGCAATTGATATGATACCTAAACTTTAATGATGTCTTTATTTAAATCTAAATTTCAATAGATGAAGTCTGTGTAAATCACTAATTCTTATAATCCTAAATTAGTCACCATGGTAAAATTATTATAGGATTGCTATGTGTTTAGTTGTAGCTAATTTATTACTATTACAAATTTCCGTTTAGACTTCGACCATTACAAAAAAAAAAATTCCAAAAAGAAAAAAAGTTCAGTTAAAAATATTTAAAAACTATGTTCAGTATAAATATGTAATCTTATAGAAAAATAAATTTAAATTCAACGAGGTTTTTGGGGAAAAAAACAATTTGACTAGTATACAATTTAATTATAATTTTAATAAATCATTAATTACTTGAAGATGATGAACGAAGAAAATTTTAATTATAGTACACTACACTACAAAATAATTATGAATGACTAATTTTATATTCGAGGGGATTATAGTTTATGTTGCATTATGTTTTCATAAAACTTTATCCTTCCGATGAGTCAAATATGTCCACACAATATGCAAAGGTAACTTAACAAAATAATTTGATAAGGCATTTTTAAAAAAAATATTCTTTAAAATAGATGCATTTTGTAAATATATTCTTTTGAAGAGAACTCATTTTCTAAATTTTCTCTCACATGTAAATAAAGTTGTAGACTTTCAATCCTTATTTTTAATTTAAGAAATGAAAATTTCTTTTATACATCTCCGCCACATAAAAAATCTTATTAATTTTAAACATAACATGTACTAGCCATGAACAATCTGACTTGATGAAATAATAAATTCTATATTTTTTTAATAAAGAGTAATATTCAAGTATAATTCTATATATATATATATATAGGCAAGCGAGATTGATGTAAATATGTCTATTCTCCGAATCTATTGATTTATTTTGTATAATACTCTTTTGAAAGGTTAGATAACTAAAGCTAACTAAAAGCAAAAAATAATTATGGTTAGCAAAAAATAATTTAGACCTTAAATACAATAATAACGAAACGAAATTTAAAGAGGATGATTCTAAATTTCTAATCCATATTAAGAGTAGTACATCCACAAACGACATCCCCCCTCCAAACTGATAGAACCCAACAAAGACTTGTAGACATGGGATGCAATTCCATAGCAAATCATGTGCTTGTTTTCCTGTGCTATTTTTGCCAAATGCTTGCGGTTCAATCTAACAAAATGAATGCAAGTATTACAGAATGCAAAGAAACTGAAAGAGAAGCACTCACCAAGTTCAAAGAAAAGCTAATCGATCCTTCAAATCTTCTTTCGTCTTGGAAAGGGGAAAATTGTTGTACATGGAAAGGCATAAGTTGCAGCAAAGAATCCGGTCATGTTATCAAGATTGACCTCAGAAACAGTGCCTGTAAACATACCCCACCAGTCTTCAACTTTTGGGAACCCAGAAATTCGTCCTGTATTTGTGGCCAGATAAGTTCTTCTCTGCTAGATTTGAAGTATTTGAATTATTTAGATCTTAGCACAAATGATTTTCGGACTCCAATACCAAAATTTTTAGGTTCACTTGAGATGCTAAGTTACTTGAATCTCTCTTTTGCAACATTCACTGGCATGGTTCCCCCATATCTCGGGAACTTATCTTGTTGGAATTGTCCACCTGATCAGTCCAATATATAAACCCAATGATGATGGGCTTATACATGACTTGGGTCACCCTCTCTGTTTATCCAGATAAGAGTAAAATGCTGCTGGAATCTCGGATCAACCCTTGATGTTCCACGGGTCAACCGAGCGGGTCGAATTCCAACCCGCTCCTGGACGGACCCATATATATACTGCGTTTCTCTCATTTGTAACCTAGCCGATTAGGTCTTCTGTCTGTTGTTCCCTCTTCCTCTGTCTTCTCTCCTGATATTTGTCGTTCTCTATGATACATTATCTATTTTCGAATAGATTGTAAAGTGAGATTGAGAGTGAGAGGCTGGAACTGCCTACCTGAGGGTGTAATCTTAATATAGAGTGACTGTGTGTTCTTGCTGAGCACCATGGATTAGGTTTTATACCGAACCACGTAATTATCTGTGTGTTATTTCTGTTTTCGTTTGCGTTTGTGATTTCTCTGAGTGTTGGGAAATACCCAACATATCTAATTTACGATATCTTGATCTCAGGGCAGATATCACGTTCAATCCTCTTTGGGTTTCAGATATGTTTTGGATGTCTGGTCTCACTTCTCTGGAATATCTTGATATGGGGAATCTCGACCTGAGTTTAGCTACGTCTCATTGGCTCCAGGCTCTCAATTTTATTCCTTCTTTGTCAGAGATGTATTTGCCTTCTTCTCAACTCCAAAACTTACCTCAGTCTCCACTTTTTGCTCTCAATTTCACAACCCTTTCAGTCATGGAGCTTGCAAACAATGGGTTCAACTCTTCGATCCCTCAATGGTTCTCTAATCTCAGTAGCCTTGTATCACTTGGCTTGTCATTTAACGAGATTAAAGGAGACATCAATGAATTGGTTGGAGGCTTGGCAATGTGTTGCAGTAATAGCTTAGAGCTATTGGACTTGTCACAAAACAAGATTAGTGGACAGCTAACAAATTCTTTGGCACTCCTGCAGAGCTTAAGAAGGCTTTCTCTTCCAGCAAACTCAATATTGGGGCCCATTCCAACATCCATTGGAAACTTAACCAATTTGGAGTTCATTGATGTGTCTTATAATCAAATGAATGGATCAATTCCGGAGAGTCTCAAGAAGCTTGTCAATTTGGAATCGTTAGCACTCTGTCAGAACAATTGGCAAGGAATTTTATCCCAAAACCAACTCCAAGGCCTTAGAAAACTTGAAGTTTTTTCCATATCATCCATGGACAGAAATTTCATCTTAACCTTAAGCGATGATTGGTTCTCTCTTCTTAGTCTAAAATACATTGACATCAAGAGCTGCAGTTTGGGTCCAAAATTTCCAGCTTGGGTCAAGACTCAAAATAAACTCTCTACCATCTTCCTTACTGATGTGGGTATTTCAGATTTCTTACCAAATTGGTTCTGGTCATTTTCTTCAGAGCTTACAAGGTGTGATTTTTCCAACAATGAAATCAGGGGGATGTTTCTATCTAAATTGCCTCATTTGCATGATTTATTTCATCTCAATTTGGCAGGCAACTCATTTTCAGGTTCAATTCCCTCAAATATTGGTCAAACATTATCATCAGTTGCTCGCCTAAATCTGTCGGCAAATAGTTTCAATGGTCCCATTCCTCATTCGATTGGTGAAATGAAGACATTAATCTCACTGGACTTGTCAAAAAACAAATTGTCAGGCAGGATAGATGGAGAATATTGGAGGAACTTAGAAAATCTACGAATTTTGGATTTGTCTATGAACAATCTATCAGGCTCCATCCCTAGATCAATGCTATTATTGCACAGGCTGAAGTATTTGATATTGAGAAACAATAACCTCTATGGCGATATCTCTGTTTCTCCGGTAAATAATGCTAGCTTCTTGTCTCTACTTGACCTTGGAGGGAATCAATTTTCGGGGAAGATACCAAAATGGTTTGAGAAAATGGTGTTGCTGTCAGAGTTGCGATTACGTGACAACATGTTCAGTGGGAACATTCCAGAAGAACTCTGTAGTCTTCAATCTCTACACATTTTGGATATTGCATTCAACAATCTCTCAGGAGGAATTCCCGCATGCCTTGGTAATTTAACTACTTTGTATACAGTGTTTCCTTATATGCCTCCATCGCCCTTATATGCCTCCTACTTTGCATACAATTACATATCCGCAATGGAGCTGGTTCTAAAAGGAAGAGAATTGGTGTACACCAATACACTGGAGCTGGTAAACGTCCTCGATTTCTCAAACAACAACTTTACTGGAGAGATTCCGAAAGAAATTACTAGACTTTCTAGATTGGGTGCCTTGAATCTATCAAGGAACCATCTAACAGGACACATTCCAAAGGAGATTGGAGCATTGCGCGTTCTTGAAACGCTCGACCTATCGTGTAATCATCTCTCAGGTCCCATTCCTCCAAGTATGACTTCAATGACACTCTTAAATCATCTAAACTTGTCAAACAACAATCTATCAAGACCAATTCCATTAGCCAATCAGTTCACAACCTTCAATGATCCATCCATTTACGATGGAAACACAGAACTGTGTGGAAGTCCACTGCAAACAAAGTGTGGTGCACAAATTGTTGGGGATGGAAAAGATAGAAACCCTTTGACAGATGATCATCACCATGAAGATCTTGAAGATAACGAAAAGTTTGGATTCTTTGTTAGCATGGGACTTGGATTTATTGTTGGATTTTGGGGTGCCTTTGGAAGCTTGGCAATACATAGGCCATGGAGAATTACTTTCTTTCGCCATGTCGATAGCTTGATCAATTGTCTTGATATTGCTCTTGCAAGGTAAATTCAATACTTTAAAATATTTCTCTTACAAGTTTCTGTTATCCAATATTTACTCAAAACTATTCACCAAATGTTGTATCTTTTGCTTGTTTCCAGATCAGGATGGAAGACTTAAGAAGATGCAAAAAGAGAAAAGAGAGGTGAATCTCCGTATCAGAGCCATTCGAGTTGTTGCATTTATATGGAATGTATATGAAACCATTTCATCATTATAGGGATGGGATAGCTGCAGTATAGTCCTCGTGTTAGAAAATCATATTTATTATATAGGGACTAAAGTTTGTATTCAATATATAAACAGTACCACTTTAACTATTGTTTAATCAATTTTTATGCCTTCAAATAAAAAACCTAGTTTTCTCAATATATATATATATATATATATATATAAGCATAGAATTTTAAAAGGCAAATCGAAGAGATCAATTACCTATTGTTAACAACGAGTATTTAAGGAATAAAGATAGGTACAAAACTATGTATTTTTATCCCCCCCCCTCCCTTGGGGAACATCAACAGCGAAATAAATAGGAGAAAAGATCAAAACAAGGTTCTGTTTTTAAGTTCTATCTTTATAAATAAATAAACAATTATTTCCCTTTTACATCAATGCCTTGTAGTGGTTGTGAAGTTGAAAAATATATATATTGTGAATTAATCTATAGTTTATGTATTTCAACTCATTTACTTTGGGGTTTTTTCTCTGATGGTTCTTTAAGTTTTTCTTTGTGATTTACATTTTATCAAAGATAAAATAAAATTTACTGGCATGGCCAGTCCAAATAAAATTAACTCCTTTTTCTCATTTTCAATTTCAACAAAAAAAAAAAACTTTGTCAAAATAGTTTCTATATTCAAAATTTCCATCACATCTAAATTTTACTCCATTCGTCTGGAATTTAAATGTTCATTTTTTATTTTAGTTAAAAATTAATGAATGTCATTAACTTTTAATTAACTTACTAAATTATCATTAGCATTAATATAATAGATTGTAAAAACATGTGATAATGAAATGTAAATCTCTTAAATTAAGTTGATGAGTGAAGAAGACAATTAATTAGTGGAATATAGATCAATTAAATTAATGAGATTATTAATGACACATTAAATAAAATTTTTTTTTTAAGGAAAGTGAACATTTAATTCATGACAAATTAAAATATAAATGTGGACATTCAATTAATAAAGAATGAAGTAATTTTTATCTCTAAATCAAAACCCACATAGTTCTACTTATTCACAAAAATAATATTTTTATATATATTTAATTAAAATCAAAATCTCAAATAATTTATTTATTATATTTTCTAAATTTCAAAATATTATTATATAGGACGAAAAAGTTATATCAAACTTTTTATTCTCTCCAAGAATTTTTTAATTTGAACACATAACCCTTTCTTAGTTTCAAAACAAAGAAAAATTATGCAACAAATATTTTTAGAAGTTGAATCCCAATAACATTTATCATCATTATAAATAATATTATGTCCGTCTAAAATTGAATATTTGTATTTCTATTTTAGTTTGAATAAAAAATATATTTATTTAAATAAAGTGAATATTTAATTTCAAATAAACTAAAATAGAAACGTAAATATTCAATTGTAGACGAAAGTAATAATAATAAAAGAGTAAAGTTGATTATGCAAAATGAATTCATTTTTTTTAACCTTTTCAATTCCATGAGTCTTTGCTTACAAAAATCTTCGTCAAAATCGCATAAAATACAAACTATCATATGCATATTTTTTCAAAATGCAAAGCTTATTTTTTAAAAGAGATTTTCGAATAAGTGAATGCAGTTTGATTAGTAAAACGAGATCATTTAAGATTTAAAAGTTTGTTAAGTTTGTGAGATTTTTTTTTTCCCAAAAAACAAAGAAGAGAAATTTTCCTATTTGATCAAATTGTTTTTAGTAACCACCCAATGATTATTTTTCTTTTCTCTAATTTTATTTTACTTCGTTTTGCCGCCTAAAGCGAAGCCCCATCCTACCCAAATGTAAGAGAGGATCCGAAACCAAAACCCACTGAAAAACCTCCCCAGACGGTGGCTTTGTCCGAACGCTGACAGCCATGTCACTCTCCGCCGCCGTCCAAACCTCCCTTTTCAACCACAAGAACGGCGCAGCCACCGCCGGAATCTTGATCAAGCACCGCTTCGTCTCCTTCCTCATCTGGCAATCACTTCTCTCCACGGCTCTCCTTTTCCTTGCCAAATACTTTCTTCTTTCCCCCTTCAAATTCAGAGCCCCCACTCTTCTCTCTCTGCTCTCCTTCGTCTTCTTCCACTTTTCCCTCATTTTCTACTCCACTTCTATCTTTATCCTCTCCTCTCCTCAGCCTGGGAAGGCCGCTTCTCCTCTTGACCTTCTCCTCGGCTGTGCTCGGCTCATTTTCATCTCCTCTAGTAACGATGCAAATTTCTCCGTGGAGGCTCGGCAGGCCGTGAAACTGTCATTGAGATTTATGCTTTTTGTGATAGTGTCTGCTTTGTCTGGGTTTGTCTTGATGGTTTCTATATGTTGGAGCTGCGGCGCGTTTGCTCAAACGAGGCCTTGGAGCGCCTTGGTTTCAATTTTAGGGTTTAGAGGGTTTATCATAGGGCTGTTGTATGGAGTGTATTATGTGTATAAGGAGAGATGGGTTTTGCAGTTTCCAATTATTCAGGTAATTTAATTCATCAAAAACTTTTAATTTGAAAGATTTTCTGGAGTAGGGTATAATATCTGTAGCAGTGCCTACCGTGTCAAACTGTCAATGATGGTACTGTTTTTTATTCTTATTTAGTTCTCTACTTCATGCTTTATAGCTGTTTTTCTTCCTCTCTTAGAATACAATTTTAATCCTAGTTTTATTAACTGAAAATTTTCTGGGAATTAGTGGATTGTTTCTGAGGATAGAATGAGGTTATTCGGATTCTGCAGTATAAGTATGGAAAGAAAAACTGATATTGTGGAGATCATGTTTATGTTACCCTCTTCACTTATTCAGTATAGGTTTTTCTATGCATTGAATAGCAGTTGTAGTGATGGAAAATAAAAATTTGATCCTGCTGTAAGAGATGTTTGTAGAGCGAACTGGAGAATTAAACTGATAAACTCTATGCAATATTTTTTTGTTGATTTTTTTTCCTAGATGTGTGTTGCTTTTATTTGAATGGGATGTGGATTTTTCTTTAGAAAAGAAATTCCTTTGTGGATTTAGTAAGAGCTATAACAGAATATCCTACTATTGGCTGATTTTCTGGAATCATGATATGAAAGGATATGACCCTTTCTCTTAAGATTAATCATGAAGTCCCTCCATCTTGTGATTATTCTGTGTCACATTTTATGCTGCATTTCCTGAAGAAGTCAGAGACCTAAGCTGTTTTCTTGAATGCCTTTTAGTTGTTCTATTCCAGATACCTAATTTAGCTCAGTTATATAAAGAGTTGATTCCCCCTCCCCCTCTCCCTGCCCCCACACACAAAGAATGGTTGCTCTTGTATCAGAATAGAGTTGTGCATCATGATTTTTCTTGAAAACAGAACCTTTTTTTGCTTGGGGAGGGTGTTGTGGTTATGAACTTGGATTTTATCCAGTATAACATAACATTTAACTGCTGTTTGATCTTCTGGAATCATGGTATGACTTTTTCTCAAGAATAATCATGAGGTCACTCAAACTTGTGGGTAAATGGTGTCATGTTTTACCCAATGTTTTCTCAAGAACTCAAGGCTTTACAATTGTTGACTTGAATGGTTATTAAGTGTTCTATTGTGGATATCTAATCTTAACTTGGTAATATAATATCCTTAGACAAACTTATCAGGATCTTGATTGTTAAAAGCCTCTCTAGCCTGAAAGCACAAATTATTATGAGTATTCTTGGTTTATAAGATTCTGCACTCAGTTTAGTAGGAAATATTTGTTTTATTTTTTTCTTTTTTGATTGACCACTGACTCATATGCTTCTTATATCTGCAGCGTCCTCTTTTCTTTAGTTTCAAAATTGGAGTTCCTTCAGCAATTAGACAAGCTTTAAAGCTTTCTGCTGCTGCTTACCTGTTTTCTTTTGTGGTGTTACTATTCCTCCGCAATGAGTACAAGAGCAAGATTACTGCAAGGAACTTTATTGCTCAGCAGATCATCTTCTACATTGGAAACTTCGTGATGTTCCTGTGCTGGGAGTTGATTCATCATTTACATCAGGTTATGTCCTCAATGTTCTTTCCCTCTACAAGTTTTCTATTGTCATTAGCAAACTGTTATATATCATGCTCTTTACATTATTATTTGGTTAATACGTACAAATGATATTGACATGACTTGTACAGGTACTACATACTAAAAGGTTTGCATTTGCACCTCCAAAAGGATCAGCAGCGGCAGAAACAAATCCAAGTGAATCCCTTCTTACTGCACTGGAGGAGAGCACGCCCCATTCTCTTCTGCAGTATCTGGCATATCTTGACCTGTGTATGGTCTGCGAAAGAAATGTTGATACCTGGCGCCGAGCTGCATTCTATGAAGAAACTGGCGAGACTTACAAAAGAGTTGTGGCTGTGTCCTTGAGGCCTTTGGAACTGTTCACAATGAAGCTAAGTGAAGGTCTAGAAAGTTCTTCCATTGGAAAAACCTTCCAGCTATCTGATCAGTTGAGATCCCCAACAGACTTGCTAATAAACAAAAAACTAAAGGAATTAAACTATAACTTCCAGGTACATATTTCATTTCCGGTCATCATGCCATTACTACAAAATATCAATGGTTCCCATCCCCTTTCTGCTTTGTGCAGTTTCAGCATTTTGAACTGGCGTTATGTCATAACTGGAATGTATAGTTAGATTGGAGTTTATCAGGATGTATTAGTAAATATACATAGGGCAAAATAATCTTACGCTCAATAAATACTCTCTGTGATATCTGGATTGAGAACAGAAATAGATGAATTTAAATTGGTGGTGCTCTTAACTGTTTTTCCCTAGGTTGCACTACTCCAGGGTGCTTTCCAAATCAGCATTAGCTGATCAGTTCGGTATTTTCTTTACAAGTATATCTTTATTTACATAATCTGGAGGTATAACTAATATGAATATAACTGATGCTCACCATTTCACTATAAGGAGTCTCTCCTATCTTCTTAGACAGTTAGAGCAGGTGGACAGTGCTGATTTTACATTGAATATTTGCAAAGAATATCAATAGTCTTGAATTATTCTACTTGTTAATTTAGGATTTTTGAGCTGTTTAGTCCCTAAAGTTACTCCTTTTTGGAAGTCTGAACAGGTTAGAATGTTACGAGTGAAGAATTCTATATATTTCAACCTCTCTAGCTTTGTGACATCAGTTTATAGATTTGACAATTAACAAAGGGTGTCTTTGACTTCATGTTTTTTCTAAAGATTATAGGGCTTGTTAAATTATGGCCTAATGCAGGTTTTTTGAAATTCTATGTGTACCTCAGAGACTATGCTGCAGTACCATTTGGAACACCCTGTGTATTGTGATAGTTTCCTTCTACGGTGTGTACCTCAGTAGACAAACATTCGATAATTATAAATGGTTTGTCTCCAAGCTTCAAGGGGGACAGTAGAAATTAATTAATGGGGCCTCAAACTGTTCCTATATTTCATATTCTTTTTTAATGATAGCATGGATATGTGATATGTCATATTTGCACTAAAACACCAAGCCAGAATATCCCAGACTTTGTTTGGTTATTCAACTCAGCAATGACAATTTGAGTAATGTACATATATGTTATGTTGTATTTTCTGAAGATTCTTTCTGGAACTTGGTGAAATGGGCTTATGAAAATTTTGGAATTAATATTCATTTTTCTCTCAAGACGTCCTCTGCAAAATGATTCAGTTGAGAGAGATACAAAAAGGAAAAAGAAAATATTAACTGACTTCGAGCTTTTTATGAAACTTGAATTTGATGCTAATATCATGGCATTGCCTACAAAGTTGATCATCTTTTGTGAAGCAGAAACTCCATATCTACCTGGTTCAGGATTTGTAACTTTCTTGAAATAACTAATTGAACTCTTAAATTGTTTGCAGGTTTGTGCTTGGTGTGCGCGGATTGTAGCTTCAGTGACTGCAAGTTCACATAATGAGGATCGATTTGGTGTCGCTCAGTTGTCTGGCAGCAATACTGCTGTCATTTCAACATTGTTGTCTGCTTTACTGGTAGTTGAAACTTTGATGGGGAAGAAAACTAACTTACAGTATCCATATAGTGGTACGAGTCCTGCTGCAATAAGATGGGCCCCAATAGCTGGAACTAGAGATTCAACTGTGGGTTTCGGTGGGAGGAGAAGAAATAGTCATCCATTGTATACAAAAGCGTATGCAATGGCTGATATTTTAAGAACTTCAATTTACTTAATTGTGTCTGCTTTCCACAATGAAATGCAAGGAAGCGCAAAAGCTGGGCATCTTGAGAAAGATTGGATCAGTAATGCTAAGGTTCTGTACGGCACACATGAGCTTCTGTTGCAGAAATTGCAGCTTTTTCTGGAATTCAGAGCTTGCTAATGAAATTGTTTAACCACGCTTCTTTTTGTTTGAAAAATGATTTTCTCAAGGTTTTTAAATGCGCTGGAATTCCTTCAACAGTAAGAAATGGATTGCCTGTTCAAATTTTCCATTTCAGTGGATGAGTATCTAAAGAAAGGTGTTCGTGTAGCATTTTCCTTGTCTTGTAGAGATTTTTCTTGCCTACAGTATCATTAAGGAGGATTGAAAGCTTGCATACAGGAGAGGAAAATTTCATCCTTTTATGTAAGGATTCATTGTAAGAAAATTTTGAGGTAGTTCACTTTTCGGCTGCTGCAGTTCTTGAACAATTTGCTGTTAGTAGCAAGATACAAATATCAATCTTGTATTGCTGCTTTTAGCACTCTCAACAAGAGTGAAAAATGATTGGGTTTCTGGAGGATGTGAAGATGCTATTTCAGTTTTCTTTGCGTAATTTTGTTTATGGGGATGGTTGCCTAAGCAAATTTGAGCCTATGAAACCACAGCAGTTAGATCAGTTGATGTATGCATCTCTATGCTATACAAATCTACATTCTTCTGGTATACAAATATGTTTCAATTTATTCGAAATTCTGTAAATGTTTGAAGTAATTTAAAATGACTGTTCACTTTTTTTTTTTTGAAATTTAACATTCTTTCTATCATTTTACCACTAGTCTTAGTGAAGTTGCTACAGGGAAATATATCTCTGAGGCAAGAGCGAGATATCATAATATTTAAAAGAAATTAAATGCAAAAACACTTTCGGAAAATGAAGATGAAATATGTCTACCAAAGCAGATTTTATTAATATAGTTCCAATGAAATTCAACTTCATGTTATTCCAGTTTATTATGGTCCTTCCCTAATGAAGAAGGTTGGATCATCTCCCCTTCTCCTGCTCTGTAGCCAGTGGTCCTGGTTTCTTACTTTCATGTCATGTGTCTTTTCTTATTCAAGTGTCATCATGCATCTTTTTTTCTTTTCTTTTCTTTTTTTATGAAAAAGGCATCATTCATTAAAATTTTCAGAAACCAAATTACAAGAAGGGGATGTATCATCCTCAAGGTCACACCAAATTTCCCTAGGCAAGGTAGATGGTGAAACAAAACCAAAGTTTGAGATCTAGTCCATTGAACAATGTTATGAGCAGCTCTATTACAATGTTTAGGGATATAATTTAGGGACTAACATAGTTATCCAACATAACACATTTAGCACGATTAGTAAGATGCTTATTCTGCTAAATTTCATAATCTTGCAGCCTTTTTGTAGTTAATATAACTCCCAAGGCATCAACCTCAAAAAACACATTTGTATACCCCTTGCTAGCCGCCACTTGAAGGCCATGAATAAGAGCCAAGGCCTGCATAGGCATCCCTGGCATCCACTTTTTCCATCCAAGCACAAAGTATCAGTCCATCAGAGTTTCTGATTAAGCCACCAATATAAGCACTAGTAGTAGTCAAATCAAATGCAGCATCGAAATTGAGTTTAAAATAACCCAAGATTGGGGGGGACCACCTAATCTTACTTGGTTTCATAGTAGCCAAATCTGTTCTAAGCAAACAGCTAAGTAGTAAAGGATTTCCTCCCTACCAACAGAATTCAAGGGAAGAGAACTAGCAGGGTCAAGAAACAAATCTAGCCAATCAGAAAAAGACAGGTGAGTAAATTGGTCCAACCTCAACTGCCACTTGGAAGTAAACCAAATCTGTTGGGAAAATGGACAGTGGATGAAAAGGTGTTCCAATGATTCCTCTTGGTGATTACAGAAATAGCAATGGTTATGATGAATATCAAATATCTGAGATAACCTGCTTGCAGTAGGAAGGATATTGGATAGAAGTTTCCACAGCAAATGTTTGTGACATCCATGCAAGTTAGTCTGCCAGAGTCTTTTCCACATGAGCCAGAGATATATTGGAGTTGGAAGCAAAGGTCTGTTGATGCATCATTCTATAGGTAGATTTGGCTGAAAACTTCCTTGACTTGGAGGGAATCCAAATCCACCTTTCGTGTTCCAAAGAGTTTAGAATAACAATATCCAAAATTGCCTTAGCAATATGGGGAGGGGGGGGGGGGGGGGGGAAGAGATTATAGACCAAAACATTAATATCCCGTATCATAAGTTCTTTAACCATGCTAAGTAAAACAGGAGTTCTTAATTGACTTGGCGGGCAGAAATCTTCAATAGACGGAATCCAAGGATCCTCCCATATTCTAGCATTTGAATTAGTCCCTGGAAGGAGGCAAGCCCCTTGCTTGAGGAGGTGCCTAGTCTTCCAAATACTCATCCAAATCCAAGAAGCATCATTTGGACATTTATCAATTTCCCAAATCCTCATCCCATTCATATATTTTGCTCTCAACATTTTAACCCAAAGAAGAGATGGTTGGGAAATCAGTAGCCAAGCCAATTTAACAGTCATCACCACATTAGTATCCTTCAACATGCGAAAACCTAAGCCACCAGTTTGCTTAGGCTTACAGATAGCATTCCACCCTTTCAAATATAAATGTTTTTCCCCATCTTTTTTGTGCCCCCACCAAAAATCCCTCCAGATGAAATCCAATTTCTGGTTGATAGAATCAGGAAGCATTACTAATTGCATAGGGTAAATGGGAATTGATTGCTCTGCATGTTTAATTAGAACCCCTCTACCAGCTTGAGATAGGAGCCTGCATTTCCAGCCACTAAGTTTCTTACCCATATTTTCAATTAAAAAATAGAAGCTACCTTCTTGGAAAAGCCCGTGCAGAATGGAAGACCAAGATAAGATTGACTATGGTTGCAATGTTTCATGCCAAGCACGATGCAAATAATATTACTAAGCCCATGTGAAACATTATTGCTGAAATGAATGGAAGATTTTCCAAAATTTATTTCCTGGCCAGTCCACTTGCAAAACAAGTTGAGACAAGTCTTAATGTCCTCTGCTTCATTCAAATTAGCCTGGCAAAAGATGACAAGATCATCTGCAAACATAAGATGTGAGATAGTAGAGCTTTCTCTGCAAACTTTAACCCCATGAATCTTGCCTCAGTTTCAGTTTTATGTAGCAATCTCGAAAGGATGTCAAAGAGAATTATAAAGAGTGCAAGGGAGAGGGGATCTCCTTGTCGAATCCATCTTGGAGATATCTTAGCAGTTGGAGCACCATTGACCAAGCATGAAAATTCCACAGAGGATATGCAGCTGTTAATTATGTCAATAAATTTTCCACAAAAACCATGAGCTTTCAAGATAGCCAACAAAGGTTTCCATTTAACACGATCAAATGCCTTAGCCATGTCAATCTTAATCGCCATAAAACCAAACTTGCCTTTTTTTCTATTAAAATAATTCATGATTTCATGGCAAACAATAGAATCGTTAACAATGGAACAATTAGGCACAAAGGAGTTTTGAGGAGATATGATGTCATCCAAGTGGATATGCAATCTATTAGCTAGAATTTTGGAAATCACTTTGCAGCTAACATTGCAAAGGGATATGGGCCGAAATTGGTCCACTTGGCATGCATGGGAGACTTTGGGTATAAGGGCAATGAACGCATTGTTTAAGAAGCTCGTTTGAGCTAAAGAAAGATTGCACCACTTTAATCAAGTCCTCACAAGCAGTAGGCCAAAAAGATTTATAAAAGAGAGCAGATAGTCCGTCAGGACCAGGACTTTTATCATTACCCATGCTCAGGCGAAAGGAAACGGTTAGCCGCTGGAAGTGACAGGGTAGATTGTGATTGCTCAGTATTGTTTTCAAGAGGAGTCAATGGTAATTTTGTTGACTCAGTGAGCTGGGTCTGAGTACTCAGTGCTAGTCCAGTTTGCGATACAGCCGAAGATGGAGTGTAGCAGTCGCAGTGTGATGTTTATGAAAGTGGGTATCCTTATTGCTAGCAAAAGGAAATGTAGAGGGCCTCAGCCAGGGTCCGAAAGCTTCCAATGGGTGGAGTATGAGTGACCAAGAAGTCCACAACAGTAGCATACGTCTCCAACAATGATTCTGTAGTTAATACGTTTATTGGTGAAAATCTTAGCTATCGCATTAAAGGAACCTTGGGTGGACTGTGGACCAATATTGTCAATGAGCTTAATGGATGCCATAAAAATAAAATGGAAAGAGGGTAGAAGTGGGGTAAACTAGAGATGGGGAAGGCCAAAAGTGGATAGGAGAAAATAAAACATTGGGATTGTGAGATGATGAATTAGGTGAAAAAAACTCAGATGTTAATGGAATGAGACAAAGGCTTGAACAATGAAAAGATATAAAAGATAAAAGAATTCAAACCAAGAACAAGTAAAACTATTCATGACCAGGCTCCTAGAGAGGGATAAAAAAAAGCACTACAAGACAGAAAAAAATAACAGACATTTTTTTTTTTATTAAAATTGTGTTATCAAATTCAAATTCAAATTAATAAGACCTTTTATTCATATATTGATGCATTGTTGTTTTTTTTTCAAAGTTGTCTTACTAAATTTTAAAAAAAATTAAAAAATGCAGTTTAAATTGACAATTTATCAATTAATGAACCTTCAAATAAACAAATCAAAACTAGAAAATAAAAATTATCAATTCATGAACTCTTAAAACTTGTAAATCGAGTCAATAATTTTTTAATCGTAAAACAGAAGCGGTTGCACGGTGATCACCCCATGTGTCCATGTATAATATGAAGAAATCGTACTCTTTGCCACATAAGTTCTTATGAGAATTAATTGTTAGGGAAAAGGACACTGGTAACATTCCCCTCAATAAGCAACGTATTAACAGAAAAAAATTAGGTCAGATAATGAGTTGTTTTATAGTAACAAGAAGAGAATTTAACAGGCATAATGACAAAAACAATAAAAACTTTGTATGGAAATGCATCGAATAGAAAGTTTCACAAGCAAGGATCTATGAACAAGTGAATGTAATGAGGCCGATATTCAAACTAAGAAACCAATCTCATCTCTGTTACAAAATTATAGCATCAAATTGAGCATTATGTTCTAACTGAACACAGATTTGGTGTTCTTTTCAACTTCATTTTGATAATCTAGTAGTTGCACTCAGAATAGTGTACTAAACTGTCTAGGGTTGGATGCATGATACAGATGGTAGAAGCTTCTGAGCATCATTTGTGAACTCCTGCAGTCCATCTGAGAGGGGCCAAACAGACACTGGCACTTGTAACAGTCCCTAAGAGCAGAAAGAGTGTCAAGGATGAGCTAAATAGAGTAATTATTTTGGAGTGAAGATAAACTAGAACCTGAAACCAAAAGTACAGTTTTCAATATCGGCTATCAGATCTTATTATAAATAGAAGCACAAAACACTCGCTATTACCTGCTAATACCATGAGTAAAGGTTGTACTGGAAATGTTTGAGTCTACTTAGCAAGTTTCTCTGGTAAGAATTTAATCATTGTAAAGATGGGAGAGGTTTGCTTGCTGATGATTATATTGGTAAGTCTCCAAGCAGAGGTGTAAGGATTCACAAGGCAACCAAATTTTAGAACATTTCGCATATTCATGAGCAGAAATCAACAGATTAAGCTATGCACCAAGAAAAAAAGAAACACCTAATACAGTCATTAAAGCATTTTTGCCTCATCAAAAGAATAAGAAAAGACCTGGTATAGGTCTATATGCACTTATGACAAGAAAAATTTTCGCCTCATCAAAAGAATAAGAAAAGACCTGGTGTAGGTCTATATATGCACTTATGACAAGAACATAGAGCAACACTGATTCTTCATTTCTTGATTGCACTAGAATCTATGCTAATAGGTTCACATAAAATGGTAGAAAATAACTAAAATTCAGAAAATTTCCATGAAATAAACAAAAGTAACAAATGTATCAATTTTTGGCAAACTCTCAATAACATTTTATCATAGTTCAAAGAAATGTATAGAAGTTAAACCATGTTCTCTAGATGTA
The DNA here is from genome assembly GCA_019593545.1 of Apocynum venetum. NCBI lineage: Eukaryota > Viridiplantae > Streptophyta > Magnoliopsida > Gentianales > Apocynaceae > Apocynum > Apocynum venetum. The sequence goes on along the minus strand of SRSM01000653.1, from coordinate 110,832 downwards.
GGGATTTCCCAGACTACATCAGCATATGCCCAAACTTGCATCAATTCCAAGTCAAGTATTTCCTAGGATTTATTCACGGTTTCTAGAGCTTTTTTTTTTATATCGTAAAAATTGTTTTTTCTAAGATGCTTTATGAATTAACTTTTTTATTTTCAATACCATCCATCAATAAGAAAAAACTATAGTAAAATGCATCCCCAAGTTAACTTTTTAAAACAGCCTTCTTCGATCTCTTTAAACTAAAATCAGGGGGGAAAAACAATAGAGAAAAGCTTAACACAAAATTTTTATATATAAAAAAATAAATTTTAAAAAAACTAAAAGCTTCTTATTGTTAAGCAACGAAAAGCAGGGCCCTAGACTGATAATTTGGTCAAAGCATTTCTTAGAAGACAAAGCAGATAATAAGTAAAAATGGATCTGCTGATAAGAATTGAAAATATAGGGATCTCTGAAAAGTTAAGAAACCAGAAATTCTTTGTAGAATATATGAACAAGTGTATACCTTTCCAACCTCGTGATCACAGAGAATATTGTGGTCATTTTCCAGCAAGCAAATTAATAGAATGCCATGAGCAGTTCTCACGTCCACTGAGGTCACCCGTCATGCATAGCCAAAAAGGCCACTTAGCTACCAATAGAAACCCTATCACAAAGTGAAGTCATGAGCTGCATTTGAGTTCTTTCCTTTCAGTCACCAACGAGCAAGGAACAGCCTCAAAATGCAAACTTCTCCACTTTTTTTCTTGCTTGTAGATACACCAATCCCACTGTTTGATTCAACGAGCAATGTTGACTCCCTTAACATGCTACAATCTAAGATAATTCTTGAACACAACTTTTGTTAACTGAATATGAGCCAGGATTTACATGATTTTAATCTATCCACATCTAAGAGAAGTAGCTTCACTTATATGTATTCAACTAAAGGAAGTCAGTTCTCCTGTATTATGATGGTTATCCTAACTTAACCCTGAACTCCAATAACCCCATTCCTAGGCCAAAGCAAAGCATAGCAGAGTGAGAGACAGACAGACAGCTGACAATTCCTATTCTCAAAATTATATCAAATAAGAAGACATAAGGTTCCAACTAATTTTCATGTGAGATGGCATCGATGCCACAAAGCGAAGGATATCTGGCTTTGAACCTTCCTCAGGAATTGAATGACGCATATTATATTTTCCAGAATGATACTCGAGAAATTTTTCAACATTTGGAAGTACAATCTCTCTAAAATGCAAATGAAGCAAGGGCACCTTAGATAAGACACTGCCTTTCTGAACATCCAAACCTTCTGGTCTCCGCATTCTGTAGGGTTCTCTACTGTTTGGCTCAAGATCAATTCTAGGCATTTGCTTCCACTTCCGATGCACAGACCAGCCATATTTAAAATCACCCACAATCGGAGTGCCAAGGGCTTCAGCACAATGTACACGTAGCTGTTAAAAATAGCGTGAAACAGGAAACAGAGTTACCAAGGGATTACTAAGCTGCACAAGTTATATTGCCACAGAAACATCCCATCTAGAGCTGCTCTTTTACAGTTTCAGACAAAATGTGAATGATCATGTTGACATTGACATTGAATAAAAATGAAAATTGCAGCACAACTGCACAGAAGTCTTCAAAATGAATGCAGCATGATACAAGAGGAACCAAAATGCAATACAAGTCCTCAAGATTTTAGTTGGAGAGTTTCTTTGAGAGAAGAGATTTCCTTCAGGATCCAAAATTTTCGATAAGCAAACTACTTTGAAAGGTTTTATACTCATTTATATACTAGCAATGAGTATACTACTCATCCAATATGGCTTTAGTGTCCTAAATTGCTTAAAAGTCCATGCGAGTGATTTCATTCTGTCAAGAAAGAAACAAAAGAACTCTTCTATTTCTAAAAGTATATACAAAAATATGCAGCTCAGGACAGGATCACAATATGTCAACTGAAGCCAAAAGCGACTCTCAAACTCATGAGAGATAAGGTAAAGAAATTTGGAAAAAGATTTTAAGAGCCTATGTTAGTGTGTCCAAAAGAAGATAAACAAATAGCATCATTTCTACGGTAGTCATTGTGATTTGAAGCAAGCATTCAATAAGAGCAGACTATGGCCAGCTAGAAAACAAAGACGTTTAAACAAGTATCAACTTGACCCTAGAGAAAGGAACTAAACCATTTCTGCAGAAAAAACACAAATGAGAGACAAAAAATCACCTAGCATCAATCTGAGTGAGGTGCAATGAACTCAAATATATCTACAATACTAAGTACATGTGTGTCAGTGCAATAAAAATTTATGCATCACACGCTGAAAAATGGAAGTGTTTGACAGATGAGACTACTTTGACAAGTACCTGATGCTTCCTACTAGTATGTGGGCATAATTCAATCCATGAACATCCATTAATCATGGGACCCAATACTCTATATTCAGTTATAGCCTCCTGGGAAGCCTCAAGGCCTGAACCATGAGCCAAAATAACCCTCTCAGTTTTTCCATCATCAAGTAATACCTGCAGTCAAAATTAAAAATCATTCACATAATCTCATGCAAAAAGATCCTGCCGGAGATCATTAACTTTGATGCATATGCAAATACATGTTAGAGGGTGCAGAATCGCACAAACTGGCAGGGTTATGTCTTTCTCTGCATGTGCACGCATCTCTTTGTGTGTGAGAGAGAGAGAGAGAGAAAGAGAGCAGAGAGAGGACCTTTGAAAGTGGCGCACAAATTAGACCTTCCTGTTCCTTGGGGCAACCTATGACCAGTGCCCAGTACTTTTGATATGTAGCCTCACAAGCAGCATGCCAAGCCTAAAAACCAATGGTACAATATCTTTTACACTTCAAAAAGCAAAGATAGCAAAGGCAGCTAATTATCTTATGTCATATAATCCTATATGGAAAACAGCTATAGTTGTGACTAGATGTTCATCTCCCCTACAAGTGAAAATGGAAAACAAAAACAGAAGATGACTTAGCATTAGTAGGCTGCTCAGGAAGCACCTTAGCTAATGACTTGGCCTTATTTATGTCACTGAATAACATATGCAGATACGAGATGCTTTCAGTTGTCCTGCCCATTATTAGGAGACCACTACTCTCTCTGTCAAGGCGATGCACCTATGACAATCAAGTTTAAGTTAGTCTAATAAATAATTATTCAAGCATATATCACATCTGCACATGAATGGTGGAAATTCCTGAAAAATGAGAAAAGGAACATTTAATAGTCAGAAGGCTTGGTTACATTAAGTGCAGTTGGGGAAATATTATTTTCTAAACTTAAAATAGTTGTTATAATCATAAGTGCATACCTTAGTGTTCTAAGCATGGAAAACACGTACCATCTATGTTAAACTGATATGAAATAACAGGTAAGCTTTCTTTATGGAAATTGAAAATTGATTATTCTACTTTTTCTTTCAAAAATATGCATAAAGAGGTGATTTCTTTGCTACTAATTCATTTGCAGGTTGGAAGGAGTAGGACAGTGTAAAGATGGAAAAGTGTCCATAACTTCCTTCCCCTAGGCCTATCTATTACATAGAGTAGCTAAGGTGGGTAGAACAGTATTCGATTGGGCCAGCCCAAACACATCTGCTCAGCTTGAGTTTATTTGAGCTAAGATTTAAGTGAGCTTTGGTCGATTTCAGCTTCGTCTGACTTCATGCTATTAGAATATATATATATATATAAAAGAAAAAAAAAATTCTTACTCATAGTTTTCTTATAAATAGTGTTTGTAAGATTCATGGATTATGATAATATTTTGCTAGTTTTCATTAAGTTCCAAAGAAGAATAATATTTACTTTATAATGATTCATTTCTTTCTACAAATTTGTTAATGAATATAAGATTCAATCACTTGCCTTTGAATCAATTTTGATGCTGGCAAAGTTAAGCAAAATCCTACAAGAATTCTTAATTCCTAAATATTTTAGAAATATTCTATTTAGTATTCTATTTCCTTAATATATTAGGATTAAAATTTAGAATCTTACATTATTTTTAGTAAGTTTAGTCTTGAAGGGCAAGGAATGTTGTGAAATATAAGGATAGTTTTAGGTTAAAATAGTTGTCACATAACTAAAGTAAAATTGAGAATAATGAAAATAAATTGGACACAAATATTTTACGTGGAAAACCCCCAAACAAATCGGGGTAAAAACCACGGGCAAATGAAAGGATTTCTTTAACTATAATTTGAGCTTAAAAGCTCTTGAGATACAAAACTCTTTCTCTACAAGATAGCTACTAAAGCTATATCTATATTGAGAACTAGAGAAAGAAATGAGATTGAAGAAAGAGTTATCTTGGGATGGTATGATAAATCAAAATGATAGTGTTAGCTAAATAGCCCACATATTAAGAAAAAATCCATCCCTTGTTTGAGTGAAAATTAGGCAAATTTAGGTAGCCTAATTTTCACACCAAATGACTAATTTTATTTAGTCAATGTAGCCAACCAAAATGATATGGTATTTGCCCAACAAGGGACTTTACCATCAACATTCTCCCACTTAAAGTCACTTGTATAATCCTTCCATTTTTGCCAAACCATGCTTGCTTACGTTTCTGCTAGGCCACACGAGGATCTACACCATTGAAAATTGTCAGTATTGATTGACTTAGTCATAACATCTGCTAGGTTTTCATCCGTGTGAATTTTATGCATATTCACACTACCTTCTTCTACAACTTCTCGAACAAAGTGATACTGAACCCTTATGTGCTTTGTCCGTGAATGAAAAGCTCGATTCTTTGCAATGTGTAAAGCATTTTGACTGTCACAATATAGATTAATCATTTTCTGCTTATGCCCAAGCTCTTCCAATAACTTTTGTATCCAGACTGCTTCTTTGCAAGCTTCTGTAGCTGCCATGTATTCTGCTTCTGTTGTGGATAAAGCCACAACTGATTGTAGTTTAGAAACCTAGGTTACAGCTCCTCCTGCAAGTGCAAACACATAACCAGTAGTAGACTTGCTTTTATTGAAATCTTCTGCAAAATCTGAATCAACATAGCCTCTGACAGTTAAATCTGATCCTTCGTAACATAATGCAGCATTTGAGGTTCCTCTAATGTATCTCAGAATCCTCTTCACTGTACTCCAATGCTCTTCACCAGGATTTACCATGAAACGACTGACAACTCCCACTGCATGTGTAATGTCTGGTCTTGTACATGTCATGGCATACATTAAACTTCCCACTGCTGATGCATACGGTACTTGAGACATTTTTCTCCTCTCGACTTCACTGCTAGGACACATACTTGAGGTTAATTTGAAATTAACAGGAAGTGGGGTAGAAATTGACTTACTGTCTTGCATATTGAAGCGTTGCAAGATCCTTTTAAAGTAGTTCTTCTGTGAAAGCCAAATCTTCCTGTTATTTCTGTCTCGGTGAATTTCATCCCTAGAATCTTGTTTGCTGGTCCCAAATCCTTCATTTCAAATTCCCTAGCCAACTGTGCCTTCAATTCTTGGATTTGAACTTTGTTAGGGCCTGCTACCAACATGTCATCCACATACAACAATAAGATAATAAAGTTATCTCCGTCAAACCTTTTGTAATACGTACAATGGTCTGAACTGAGTCTGTTGTATCCAAGGCTAATAATGAAGGAATCAAATCTCTTGTACCAACATCTTGGCGCCTGTTTGAGACCATATAGAGATTTGTTCAACCTGCAAACCAAGTTCTCCTTACCTATTTCAGTAAAACCTTCTGGTTGAAGCATATAGATTTCTTCTTCAAGCTCTCCATGAAGAAATGCAGTTTTCACATCCAACTGCTCTAGATGTAAGTCAAACGTAGCACACATAGCTATGACTATTCTGATTGTTGTAAGTCGAACAACAGGAGAAAATATCTCGTTGAAGTCAATACCTTCTTTCTGAGCAAATCCTTTGACTACCAATCTAGCACGATACCGTTCAACTTGGTCATTGCTATCTTTCTTGATCTTGTACACCCATTTGTTCCCGATAGGTTTCCTCCCATGTGGTAGTGAAACAAGATTCCAAGTCTTGTTTTTATGAAGAGCTTCAATTTCTTCTTGCATTGCCGTCATCCACAGAGAATAATCTTGAGCTTTTATAGCTTCGTGGAAAGTTGAAGGCTCTCCATCCTCCATTAGTAGACAATATGCAACATTACCCTCCATAATGTAGTCTAAGTGCCAAGCCGGCGTGTGTTTCTCCCGAGTTGACTTTCGAACTTGTGGATGTGCAGACTCAGCTTGCTCATGTTCATCGTGCTTTGGTGCAGCTTCAAAAGAATGTGGAACTTCTTCTTGTTTATCTTCAACTTGAACTGCAACAGTCTCTGACTTCTCCTTTAAAGTGCTATAATTTTGTACTTTATCTTCTACAAATACAACGTCTCTGCTGATAATTACCTTGTGGGTGGTGGGATCCCACAAGCGATACCCCTTAACTCCATCAGCATACCCTAAGAACAAACATTTCCTGGATTTTGGATCCAACTTTGATGTTTCTTGGGTGTTGTACATAACATAAACAGGACTCCCAAAAGTATGTAAGTGAGAATAACTAGTTGGATTACCAGTCCACATCTCCATTGGCGTTTTTAGATCAATTGCGGTTGATGGTGACCGATTGATCACATAACAAGCAGTTTTGACTGCTTCAGCCCAAAATGATTTAGCCAACCTTGCAGTTCTTAACATTGCTCTCGTTCGTTCTAATAAAGTTCTGTTCATCCGCTCTGCCACTCCATTTTGTTGTGGAGTGTATGCTACCGTGAACTGTCTTTTGATGCCTTCTCGCTGACAAAAATTATCAAATTCATCACTAGTATATTCTCCTCCATTATATGTCCTTAAACACTTGATCTTCTTTTCAGATTCAAGTTCCACCCGCGCTTTGAAAGTTTTGAAAACTTCAAATACATCTGACTTCTTCTTAATTGGATACACCCAACATCTCCTGGAGTGGTCATCAATAAATGATACAAAGTATCTTGCACCTCCTTGGGACATAACCGGTGCTTGCCAAACATCAGAGTGAATCAACTCCAATATAGTTTTACTTCTAGCATTTGTACTGCTAAACTTTAATCTGTGCTGCTTACTGATAACACAATGCTCACAAAAGGGTAATGAAACCTTTTTGAGTCCTGGAAGAAGCTTTTGGTCAGCAAGAATTTTCAAACCTCGTTCTGACATGTGACTAAGTTTACGATGCCACATTATTGTTGATTCTTCGTCTAATCTTGCAATTGCAACAAAGACTTCTTCTTTTGGTTGTGTTTCTCCTTTAAGCATGTACAAATTTGCTGCTATCTTTTCTCCTTTCATCACCACAAGCGCTCCTTTAATAATTTTCATGATCCCATCTTGAACATGGGTTTTACACCCATTACCATCTAATTGTCCCAATGATAAAAGATTTTTCTTCAGGCCTTTCACATGTCGTACCTCCTGGATGGTGCGAACTGTACCATCATACATTTTTAATTTGATGGTGTCAATACCATCAATTTCCAATGTATGATCATTTCCCATGAACACAGAGCCTCCAGAAACAGGTTCATAATGATGAAACCATTCTCTTCGTGGGGTCATGTGTTAAGTAGCTCCTGAGTCTATAAGCCAGACATCAGTGAAACTTTTTCTGCCTTCAGCAACTATGGCTGCCTCGCTGTATAGAATTTCGCCATTTTCCGGAGTGCTTGCAATATTCCCTTGAGCATTTGATGGCTCAGGGACCCTACTCTTCATTTTACTCCAACAATCTTTCTTGCCACAATTGTAGCACTTGATATTCTTCCTACTTTTTGATTTTGATCTACCATAATTGTAACTCCCACTAGGACCACGTTCCATTGATCTTCCTCTTGTCATCATCAAAGCTTCAGCTTCCTGCGAACTTACTTGTCTGTTTTCCTTATTTTTGCGTCTGGTTTCTTCTTCCAAAACAGAGGACGCAACATCATCGAAGACTAGAAGATCCGTAAGGATATTGTTCGTCAGATTGATAACAAGTTGATCATATGAATCAGGTAGACTTTGTAGTAGAATCTCTGCACGTTCAGATGTCTCTATTTTGTAACCCATAGATGTAAGTTGCGAAAATAGAGTATTCAAAGTATTGATATGGTCAGTTACCGGAGTGAATTCTGTCATTCGAAGAGTATAAAGTCTTCTCTTTAAGAAGATCTTGTTGTGCAGTGACTTAGCCTCGTACAATTTTGTTAGAGTATCCCAAATTTCTTTCGCAGTTTTCTTTTCTGCCACACTAGATAACACTCCGTCAGCTAGTGCTAAATGTAGATCAGCAATTGCATCGCCGTCCATTTGGTTCCACTTGCTGTCGTCGGTGATTTCTGCGGGCCTACCTCCAATTGCAGCTAGACAATTGTCTTTTCTCAAAAGTGCCTTTATCTTCATTTTCCATAACGAGAAATTATTCACGTTAAATTTCTCAACGTCGAACTTTGTCGTTGACATGATCCTCTCTTAACTTGGCTCTGATACCACTGTTGTGAAATATAAGGATAGTTTTAGGTTAAAATAGTTGTCACACAACTAAAGTAAAATTGAGAATAATGAAAATAAATTGGACACAAATATTTTACGTGGAAAACCCCCAAACAAATCGGGGTAAAAACCACGGGCAAATGAAATGATTTCTTTAACTATAATTTGAGCTTAAAAGCTCTTGAGATACAAAACTCTTTCTCTACAAGATAGCTACTAAAGCTATATCTATATTGAGAACTAGAGAAAGAAATGAGATTGAAGAAAGATTTATCTTGGGATGGTATGATAAATCAAAGTGATAGTGTTGGCTATTTATAGTGAAAATAGCCCACATATTAAGAAAAAATCCATCCCTTGTTTGAGTGAAAATTAGGCAAATTTAGGTAGCCTAATTTTCACACCAAATGACTAATTTTATTTAGTCAATGTAGCCAACCAAAATGATATGGTATTTGCCCAACAAGGGACTTTACCATCAACAAGGAATCCTTATTAGTTTATAATTAATTTATATTTTTAGCATTATAAATAGGCTAGAAGACTACTATTATTGGATCTATTCTTATTATTAATTTTCAGATTATATCAGTGAAAGTTTTCCCCAAGTGGTATCAAAGTCATAGGCAACCATCCTATTTTCATAATTTTTCTTGAAAATTATGGTTGGTCGTGGTAGAGGTCAAAGTAGAGGCAATTAGCCCCAACAAAACGACATGGTTGAAATGCGGCGAATGATTGTAAATGTGACCCGGGCTATACAAGCCTTGTAGCGTCAGGAACCAGTGGAGATTCCGAAAGGTGACCACAATTCCCTCGAGAGTGATGATTTTGAGGATGATGATGAAATTGAGGACGAAAACCCCTTTCAAGACGCTAGAGCCATTACTCAAATGGTAAGAGGTGGATTGGATGAGAGGATTCTCAACTCTCTTGATTTGAATGGTGGTGACATAATATTAAGGTAGCTAATTTTCATGTGAAATCACTTGCCAATGATTCTTTAGAACGGGAAAATGAGGTGGATTGGAGTTCTTCACCATTATTTGATGATTATCTTGATGATGGTGTTGTTGAACTCTCAAAGGATGATGTACGTGATGATCTAGTTGATGGATATTTGGTTGATGATCCATTGAAAATTAATTTGCAGTAACAATCTGTAGTAGTAAGTACAGATCAATAAAATAGACCATTTGCAATAAAAAACTAGAATAAATTATAATTGAAGCTTGTTATGAAGTTCAGAAGCTTGTTATGAAGTTCAGAAGCTTGTGTTGGATTGTGGAAGGCATGAAGGCATGAAGAATTCTTACAGTCAATACGCTCAGAAAACTGATTATGTACTTCCTATAGAATTCTACAATATTAGCAAGAGTTTCGAGTCAATTCCTTTTTCTTATTCTACTCCTAAATTGAGTTACTCATTCAAGTGTGCAATTGATAATCATAATAAAGGTCATAAAGTTCTTGCAATTAGAAATTCTAGTATTTGGAAGAAGATGGTAAAGTTTAATAGGGCAGGGCAACAAGTTGATCGTGGAAAGCTTCAACAAGAACGTCATGAAACTCAAGGACGAGTTTTTCCAACTAGGAAAGAACTGATGTAGGCAAAGTTAAGCAAAATCCTACTAGAATTCCTAGTTTCTTAAAAAGTCCTTAATAGTTTAGGAATATTCTATTTAGTATTCTATTTCTTATAGGTTAGGATTATAATTTAGAGTCCTATTTTGTTTTTAGTAAGTTTAATCTTGACTAGTATTATTGAATGTATTCTTATTATTAATTTCAGATTTATACCAGAGGATTTTATCTCTAAATTATATTCTTTATTTCAACTTCAATAACCCTAATTTAGCCCTAATTGTTGAGTTCTATTGCCCTATCACCTTTTCGTTACGTCAAGTGGTATCATAGCCATAGGCAACCATCCTGTTTTCATAATTTTTTTTGAAAAATATGACTGGTCGTGGTAGAGGTCGAAGTAGAAACAATTAGTCCCAACAAAACGATTATTCTTCAAATAATTCTTTAATATAATCATATTATTTTCAGTTTCATTTGTGAAATTCAAGTTGAGCCCAAACTCAGGCCCAAGGTCAAAATCTGAAGTGAGCTGAGGTAGGCTTCATACTTTAAGCTTGCTTCGGCCCAGCTCAGGTGTAGGTTTTCCTTTCACCTGGGGCGAGGTTCAGCTTGGCCAAGCTTGGCTCACATAGCCCGGTTAGCACCCTTAAGTGTGGGGAAGTAAAATTATCAATATAAGTCATCCCATCATAGACAACTAGATTATTCTACAAACCGCAAAGTCATCCAAACTGCGATGCATTATCCACCCTAAGTTTTTACTTATTTAAACTTTATTAGGTGCAAATTCTATTTACAACAGAATCTACAATATGCAGTTCACCATAGCAGGGCAATTTGATGCTTCACATGAAATTGAATATTTGAATGTTCATAGCCTCCGGTTAAAGCAGGTCTAAATTTATAACCACGATTCCAATATATGTGGACTATGCATTCCTGATGGTCAACTATATAATGTCTACTATTGCCTTCTTATCCAATCTATTTCTAGAAGACAAGCATTTGCATGTCTAACCATAAAAATTTGTGCAATTGGAAATTTCAATTTGTTACTTGTTTTAATCATGGCACGATGCAGCAATAGAGTAGCTTGCCAGCTGAAATATTTGAAGGGTAGGTTACATGCAATGATAGAATCTAGACTGAGATAAATGTTTCAGTTTTCCTGACTCATTTTTTCATAAACTGGAAAGATAATATTGTTTTTCTCAATTCATTTAGGAAAATCAATAACAGAAGTTATCCAACATAAACTTACTAATTTAGGGCCTTCATCATAATCATAGCATAATGCAGCAGTTGCTAAGGCATCCATGCTGTTATGAATAGGAACATTTCCCTAAGAACAAATAACATGTTAAAATTGATAAAGAAAAGGGAATGAAAATAGCCCAAAACATTTTAAGGCAAAGGAGATGCTGACCTTTACAGGTAGTTTAGGGGGCTTATTCAGGAGAATAATAGAAGAGTCCTGGGATATCATCCAGAAGTAATAAGCTGGGTTGTAAAACAAGAACAAAGAATAAAAAAAGAAATTATATCTATATTAATCAAAGCTGTATAGTGCAATCAATCTCATCCATGACAACAGGAATGGTGTAGAGAATTTGACCAACAATGTCAGAGAGCAATAATCTTATTTGATATCTTTACTCTAAGCTTTTAAGGGCTAAAAAACATACTATAACACTTGATTGCTACTTGTCAGAAAAGGGAAAAGAAGGTAATTTAATCGTCTGGGTAAATTGGTTGGTTCCGTATACTAATAAGTAAAAGATAGTCTGAGAAACTTGCCTTATAGATCACAAGTCTTCTCAAGTACTCTATCTCATCAGCATTTGGATATAGGGTCCCACTTGGTATAATGTCAAACCTCTTGGAAATTTTAGTTTCAGCAATGGAAACAGGGGCAAAAGTTCTAGCCCCCGGCTCCATGACCTCGTTGTGCTTGATCTGTGCATGAGGTGTATAAAAGAATGAGTAATACCCACAAGCAACTATGAGTACTTATTTTAACAACAGAAAATATGTAAATATAAATAAAACAAACTATAAAACTTGGGTTTTCGGTGGACATCTTTATTGGGAACAGACAAGACAATAAAACTTTAAGCGTCACTACCTTCCTCAAGGATTTTGTTTGTATTCCTTTGGATGCGGATAATACCATTGAATGAAAGCATTCCATTTGCACCTGCAAAAAACCAATAAAAGTAAAGGAATCAAATCTAGATAAATTTCAAAAAGAAAACGAAAATATAAGGGATCTGAGGGTAGCCACTGACAAGGCCTTTGCTGAAATGAGAGTAAATGACATCGCCAGGGATATCATCAAAGTAATACTTGAACCAGCTAATTGCAGTGACATGACTAGAAGTTGTGCTTTTCCCTGGAAGAGGGTGACCTGGGAATGGGGGTAGAGACAGGAGCTGGCGAGGCTTTGGACCCTCTTTTCGGGGACCGAGATGAGCTATGTGGTTTGTCACTCTAACCACTCGTGGAGGCTGGATTTTGGATTTAAAATAGTGACGAACTCCAAGATATCGAAGTTTGAGGACCTTATTCCATATTCGCATTATGAAAGGTGTGCCTTAGGCTCTCATTCACAATTGAAATGCTGTTCCAGTTAGATGGTTCAAGTGAGATTCCTTCATGGTGAAAAATTCTACGAGCAACCAAAAGTATAATACTACCACACAATTGCACATTGAACATGATCCATACATATTCTACAATCAATAGAACTTAGCTAAAATTCCTTGAGAAAGACTGTGCAATTGATATCTAATATACAGATATTTTGACTATACACCATGTTTAAAAATATAAGTCCTTTTAGAATTTTGCACAAAAATTAAGGATTGAAAAAGTTATGCATTTTTAGTCAAACTATCTAAAAAGTCCTCCCTCAAATCACTTAGGAAATTCAAGTAAGAAAGAGTACTAGGGGAAACATTGGAAAAAAAAAACTAGTAAATACTTATCAAATTCTGTAAAAGGACTTCTATCTCAAGAAAATATTTAACTCTACAAAGACTTATATTCTGTTTCAGACTTATATTTTGAAACGGAGAGTAGCAAGCAACAACTAGTAACTTTTTCAAATTTTTACATATATTTGATAGAACATGTATCAACTAGATAACATCGCATCATCCTAACATTGTATCTAGCTCCTTTCAGGATTGAGTGACATGCATTTTCAAGCAAAAGGAACACTCTTATACAGACTGAAAGTTACAACAGCAGCTGCATTAGGCCAACTTAGTTTCTTATGGTCTATTTCATCTAGACCACATTAGATCATTCTAGTATTATACATTAATTATCTATTAAGTAAAAGTTTGAACAAATTACAAGGGAGTGGGAGTAAATGCACATATAATCAAGAGTAAAGTATCCTCAATTGTTGACAGAAATTTCAGCTAGGGCATTGCAAATCTTCACCACCATAAAACTATACGGCCAGCATACACCATGCGCCACTGCAGAACACCATCAACAGGTTCACCGTTGCAAATTTCCGCCACAAAATTATGCCACCAGTTGTGCCGCTGCAATGTGAAAAGAAAGAAAGGAAGGAAATCGCGGTTGTGAAAAGAAGAAAGAGGCGACTGCTTGGTTGTGACAGATTTGGGAAAGGAATAAGAAAGAGAAGAAGAAGCGCCGGGCAAGGTGTGAGAGAAGAAGAATAAAAAGAAGGGAAATTTGGGGAGTGAAGTGTGGACCCGAAACAGAACCAGAAAGAGAGAGGAAAGAGAAGACAAGGGGAATTGAAATACAAGAAAGTGTAATTTACCCTTCTAGTCCTTTATGTTTTCATTTTTTTATCAAATTGGTTCATTATTTGTTTTATTGATAATTTGTATCATATATCTATTCTAAATCAACTAATTAAATCATTCTTTCAAAACATAGATGGAATTAGACACATCTGTCACCTTCATATAGGATGCCAATTTAAGTTCAACCCGACAGATCGACTCACGTGTCCCAATTTTTAGACAGGACTGAACTCTATAAATAAATTCATAAAAATTTAAACTGACCCGACTCGACTCATATTTCTAACTTGGCTCGATTAGGTCGGATAGCAGACAAAATGGGAAAATGGCATTTTTAGGCCAAAAATATTGTCGTTTTGACATTTTCAAACCAAGTCAAATTGATCTAATTTATGTATAAATTCAAATTGAGCGATAAGATTTTAGACTCATAAAATTCTAACCGATCCAAACTTTTATATTGGTTCAGTGCAAGCAGCCCGTTTTGCCACCATTACCTGCCTAGAAGATCCATCTAACCCTCAATTTAATTTCCTCTCTATACTAAGAACGTCCAATATCAAGCCACTCATTTTTCTCCATTAAAACTTTCATCCATTATATCTAATATTTGAGACAATGCTTAATTTATAAAGTGACGGCCTAATGGGTAACTTGTCTTGATTTTATTGATACAAGTTAAATTAATTAATCACAGTTGCAACCAATATAAATAAATGGAGAATAAGAAATAGGAAAATTAAATTATCACCAATCAATAAATTAAAAGTTACCAAATTGAACGGCATATAACCAAACAAAATCCAATATAAAATGAAATGCAATTAAACAACAAGATTTTTCCTATTTAATTTTGTTAGCATATGATTAGCAAATCTGGATGGAGATCAAGAACAATTGTACCTGTCGTTGTGCTATTCATCACGGTTTTGGTTTTTGTAGTATTTTAAGTCAATAAACCACAAATGACAATTGATTTATTATTCATGCTTCGTCCCACTAAAATAGACTTATTTTCATTTTTCATCTATCTCAAATTATATTTTAATTTCTTTATTAAGGATATTATTTAATTTTAGTTACCTAAAATATCTATATTTAGCCCACTTTGTTATTATAAAACTTATTTTAAAACTATTGGAATAATACACATTAAATTAAATATTTTATTTTTAAAAAAAAGTGCACATTTTTTTATATACTTTAAACTAAATTTGTAGATATTCTCACATAATTAAATTTAAATTTGACTAAATTTTAAATGCAATGTGAAATGATAAAATAGGAAGAACAAGGAAATATTTTACAATTTTAACCATATTAAGTATATTTTCTTAATACGTGTGAAAAATCGAACTTGCCTATTTTAATGGGATTGAAAGAGTATTATTTTCACCTAGAATCTAGTATTTAATTGGAATTGGTGAAATCTGCTTTGATAATGATAAATTCTGAGTTTGCCTTCGAACACATAATAGGAGAGTTGGTTGATTGATGCAGTCACCGAATAAGTAGAACCTAGCATAAGAAATACCGAAAAATGTTTATTGTTTTGTTTTTTTAATATAATATAATTTTGTGTTTACTTAAAAAATTTTTTATTGAGAATCGAAAGGATTTTTTTGAGTTGAAGAATTGAAATTTTATAATAATATAAAATATAATTAAAAAATTGTTTGAGGTGTATTTAATTAAAAAAAAAAAGAACAAATCTTGTTTATATAAATATGTGGAATCCATTTATTGGATTATGAAAAAAAATTAAAATTTTGATGTGATATAATTTAGGAAGGAAAAAATTATGTATTGAGATATTTTTATAAGAATTGATAAAATGGAGAAATAATTTTTGCCAAATACAGCTATGCTTTCATGCACAGTAACATAGAATTCAAATTAATTTTTAACATTTGTGGACCTTTATGGATTTCAGGGTTCTATTTGATTTTGTTACATGTTAAAATCTGCATATACTATATGATGTTTTCTGCAAGTTCTGTTTTGCACTTAATTTTTTGTTTTCCTGAGCTTTAAAATTATGCCGGAAGAGCTCCCCAAGATACTATGATTCTACTGCAATTAGCAAGCTTTCGAATGAAATCATCATTGTCCCTTAAGGGTATGTTTGGTTCAAAATATGGGAGGAGAGGGAAGGGGAGAGGAGGTGAGGAGAATGGGAATGGAGGTAAAATAGTTTCGGCTTATTTGATTTGATTAGATATTACGAGAGGGAAAATAGTTCAAAATATGAAGGTAAAATAAAATTTTCTTATTTGGTTTGTAAGGGGAGAGGAAATTAACTATCATACCTCTAAAGTATTTATTATTTATTAATATTTTTTTTATAAATTTATTCTTTTAGTTCTAAATATAACATTCTTAATTTAGATGAAAATATAAAATAAATAGAGAAAAAAAAGAAAATGAGATGATAATGAAATAAATGAAAAAATGAGAGAATGAGAGAAAAAAAAATATAATTATAAAACGATCAATAAGAGCAAATGATACATTTTATAACTTTTAATTCTCCTCCCTTCCAAAAACCCTCACTTTTGAAGGGAAAGGAAATAAAGGGAGCAAAAGAGATTTTAATTCTAAATTTTCCTTGAAATAAAGAGTTTTTTAAAACATCCCTTCCCTCCCATCCCCTCCCCTTCCCTCCATCCGAAGTCCCCCAACCAAACAGACCGTTAAGTTTTAGTATTGCCTCTATTTTCAGTTTGACAATTGTGCAGGCGTGGTTATTTTAGGGCCAAGGGGCATGTCCATTTGCGCGGACTGATATGACTAGTATTCTTGTATGTGTTTAACTTAAATCCCAAATTGGGTGCCAGAGCAAAGGAAAACCTTAGTTGCCCAATTCTTATCGCTCATGGCATTGCACAGTTGTAACATTAACCAAATTAAGGCACCTCAAACCAACATGTTGCTCCTGGCTTTGTCTTCGTCTTCATACTCACAATTAAGGGTATCAAGAGTTCCATTACAAAATGATATCGTTAAGGATTCAAGAATGATTAAAACAGGTTTTGATCCAGAGATTTGTCGGTTGAACTTCCATTTAAAGAGGCTCGTTAATAGGTTGGATATTGCACAAGCCCGCCAACTGTTCGAGCAAATGTCTAACAGAAATACTGTTTCTCTAACCACTATGCTGTTGGGTTATGTGAAAGTTGGCAATTTGTCTCTTGCAAGGGAGTTTTTTCATAGTATGGTTCAGAAAACAGTAGTTTCTTGGACGATAATGATAGGGGCTTACTCGCAAAAGAACCAGTTTAAAAATGCTTTTGGTATTTATGCAGAAATGATTAGGATGGGAACTGAAAGACCTGATGAGGTGACATTTGCAACCCTGTTATCTGGTTGTTGTGATGACGCTGATGCAGCCAATGAGGTGCTTCAAGTTCATGGACATGTTTTTAAGACTGGATTTAATATGGATATCAAAGTTTGTAACACTTTGTTAGATTCCTATTGGAAATTCCATTGTCTTCATTCGGCGTTCCAGCTCTTTAGCGAGATGGAGAATAAAGATTCAGTGACTTTCAACGTGATGATAACTGGGCATTCAAAGTGTCAGATGTATGACGGTGCAATGAAGTTCTTTTTTGAAATGAGGCATTTAGGATTGAAGCCTTCAGATTTCACTTTTGCAGCAATATTTTGTGCTAGTATCGGGTTGGATTGTGTTCTTCTTGGGCAACAAGTTCATGGGCTTGCTGTAAAGGACAATTTTATTTCAAATGTTTATGTCGGTAATACAATGCTTGATTTTTATTCCAAGCAAGATTGCATTTATGATGCGAGGAAGTTATTTGATGAGATTCCAGAGTTGGATGGAGTTTCATATAATATAATGATAACAGGATATGCAAACAATGAACAGTACAAAGAATCAGTGAATATTTTCCGTAGATTACAACTTACCAGGTATAATAGAAGGGCGTTTCCTTTTGCAACAATGTTGAGCATTGCTGCTAATGTAGTGGACCTAGAAATGGGAAGACAAATTCATGCACAAACAATGTTGACAATGGCAAATTCAGAAGTTCTAGTGGCTAATGCCCTTGTTGATATGTATGCCAAATGCAATAAATTTGATGAAGCTAATGTTATATTTGCCCACATGGCTTGTAAAAGCAATGTTCCTTGGACAGCAATTATCTCCGCTTATGTTCAGAAAGGATTCTATGAAGAAGCCCTCAAACTATTCAATGACATGTGTAGAGATGGTATTCTTAGCGATCAGTCCACCTTTGCAAGCATTTTAAAAGCTTCAGCAAATTTGGCTTCACTTTCAATTGGAAAACAGCTGCATGCATCCATGACCAGAGTGGGATTCATGACGAATGTTTTTTGTGGAAGTGCACTCCTGGACATGTATGCAAAATGTGGTTCCATAAAAGATGCAACTCGCGCTTTTCAAGAGATGCCTGTTAGGAATATTGTTTCATGGAATGCTTTGATATCTGCATATGCTCAAAATGGGGATGGTGAATCTACTTTTATGACCTTCAATCAAATGATTAGATCCGGTTTTCTTCCTGATTTAGTAAGCTTCCTTGGTGTGTTAACAGCCTGCAGCCATCTAGGACTTGTTGAAGAGGGGCTGCAGCATTTCAGTTCCATGACTCAAATTTATGGACTTGTTCCGAGGAAAGAGCACTATATATCTCTGGTAAATTTGCTCTGTAGAAGGAAGCGATTCAATGAAGCAGAGAAATTAATGGCCCAAATGCCATTTGAGCCTGATGAGATCATGTGGTCATCGATTCTAAATGCGTGCAGGATCCACAAAAATCAAGAACTTGCAAAAAGGGCTGCAAATGAACTCTTCAACATGGAGAATCTCAGGGATGCTGCTTCCTATGTCAACATGTCAAACATTTATGCTGAAGCAGGTGATTGGGAAAGTGCAGCAACTATTAAGAAGGCAATGAGGCAACGGGGAATAAAAAAGTTGACTGCATATAGTTGGGTTGAAATTCATAATAAGGTTCATCTGTTCACTGCCAATGATATGAAACATCCACAAATTGAATTGATTAAGGAAAAGATTGACACTTTGAGTGAACAGATGGAAGAGGAAGGTTACAAACCTGACATGAGATATGCTCTTCTTTATGAAGTTGATGACGAAATTAAAATAGAATCTCTTAGATACCATAGTGAGAGGTTAGCAATTGCTTTTGCACTAATTAGTACACCAGAAGGATCACCAATATTGGTTTTGAAAAATTTACGAGCTTGCCCTGACTGTCATGCTGCAATCAAGGTTATCTCAAAAATTGTTGCAAGGGAAATTACTGTCAGAGATTCAAGCAGGTTCCATCATTTCAGAGATGGTCATTGTTCATGCGGTGATTATTGGTGAGACGATTGATTAATAAGTGCTTCTCTTATCAGCTTGTTGGATTTCGTATACCTCAATGCCATACCAGAGAACTTTCTGTGGTATGTCTTCATGAGAATGGCCAGAATATCTGTTGCCTTATTGTATCAGTGCATCTGGCATGATATGGATGCTTAGGTATATAATACAAGGATTAGCAAAGTTATGCCAAGGAGAAAAATGTTTCTTGTAGTCTTCTGGACTTTCTGCCATTGGCTGAGGGAGATCATTGAAGGTTAAAAGGTATACACTAATGAGATTATCAAGTATTTCAAAAGAAAAGGTCTCCTTCTGCTAAGAAAGTATTTCTTTTCTGTCCAATTTTATTTGTTTCTTTTATCCTAATTCTTTTACATCTTGAAATGATACGTTATCAAATATTGTTAGAAGAGCATTTTTCTCTATGCTTTTTTAAATTTACTACAGAAACTCTGCAAGAGAGATGCTAGAACAAGCTCTGCCTGATGCTCTTCAAATTTGTTCATTCTGCTCCGCAAGGTGATTGTCTCTCTGTACAGATATAATAACCCCAGCTTCATTCTGTTCTTTACTATTGTATTTCAGAATCCTGTGCTGATGCTGTTTTACCAATTGCCTGCTTTCTCTGATATTTTAAGCGATGTGCAAAAACTTCATGACATTGAAATATAAGACAAGCAATCTAATAAATATGAGCATTGTTTTTTACTGCAGACAGCAAGAATAAATTCCTTAGGAATTTATTTGAATGCAATACTACTAACTTCTTAGGAATTTATTTGAATGCAATACTACTAACTTCATGTGAACTCGTTCTTAATCCCTGTAGAATATTTAATGCAGTAAAAAAATATTGAGCAACTTCTTGAATAATGTGGCATTTGTTTATTTTAAGAATTCGGTAAAGGAAACCTTTGCATCTACTATAGTTGGTATTTAACAAATTTAACCAAAGTTTCTCAAACATAGTTAAGAATGGCTGTTCTTCATGAGGCATATTAAACAGGTTTTCTTTACAGGAAATCCTATGCTCCATTTGGGTGTCTACTGTTACTGAATTGTTATTTTGTTCCACATTTTTAAGGGAATTTAATGCAGAATGCTTATGCTTTTGGTACTGTGCAATTTTAGTTGTTTATTATTAAGATAATTCTTTGTGAGGTTTTATTACTGTGGCATTTACATCTAACAGAGCGATCATAATTTGGAAAACAAAAAACTGTTTTGTTCTTGCTCAATTATTCTCACCAATTCCTTCTGAAGGTTTTCATTCTTCTGAAGCCATCTTTACATAGCAATTTTTCGGAATGGATTTTTACTGCAATTTTCTCTCTCAACTTCACATTGCTAGGTGCATTTAATACATTTATATCTTCTTTACCACAGTATGCGCAGTCCACTCATATATTACAGGTGTAAGGGGTCATTCCAGTTAAGAATTTTGAGAATGGTTTATCCTCATTGTAGCTTTGAAATTTTACATTAATTCTCTCTCTTGGCTTCAGCTTAATATTCTAAGATGCTCTTAAGATATTCTTTTCCCAAAATGTTTGTATTTGCTTCTTGATTAATACCTGAACTCTTGGTTTAATCTGTGAATCTATTAGAGAGCATCATGGGGGAGACAGCGAAATTGAACCAGCAAAATTCTTCAAATATTTTTGAAAGAAACCAATGCTCTCCAGAGCTGATATTGCCATGTTGGTGTTACCAATATCACGAGAAGAAGAATGCTGTTGGACTCAGGTCTAACCCAGGTGAAAGTCAGTGGGTCAACCATGCGGATCATTTATTGACTGAGTACTTAAAAGACCGTCATATATTGTTCTTTTCTTTTTCTCAATCCTAGCAGATCAAGGGTTTCTTGCTTTGTTATTCTCTCTCAATGCCTCTATCATGAAACTTTGTTTCTTTGCTCTTACATAATTTCTTGCATAGTTTTTTACCTGTAAATGAAAGCTTGTGAGAATATCTAATATCTAATATTTTACCTGTAAATAAAGGTTGTTCTTGAACTCAATAGAAATTATTTTTGGTTGAATCTTGAAGATTAGATTTTTACTGAATCAAAACCCAATATATATATATATATAACAAACACATTACACATTTCTCCAACTAGTCTGAAAATTAAAGGATCAGATATGATAGTTTTTCAATTTTTTCCCTTCCATTCTTATCGTCTCAATATCTAAATGTGGTATGAAATGCTTTTGCCCTTTTTTGCTCAGTCATAGCCCAAGTGTCCACGTTGCGATAAAATGTTTCTCTTCTTTTTTTGCAATCAGTCCAGCTGTCCACTTCTTATTTACTTACTTCTAGAGGTAAGCAATGCAATTCCAGTTTTTTATTTTTTTATTTTTTCTGATTACAGGAAGTTGCCGACCCAGGATCTATCATTGACTTACAATCTTATTGAATTTGAGTTTATTTATTAAATTCTATGATCTTGCAATCTTACATGTTAATCGGTCATTTTACCGATTAGACTATAACTACTTGTCTTTTAAATACTTTTTTTAATATTTTTTAAATACATTACAATTATAAAGAATAGGATTCAAATTTATGACTTTTAAAATATAAATAAAATTATTTTATTAATTAAGTTATACCTATTTGACTTTTTATCCTTAGTTCGTATAAATTTTCATTTTTATTAAAAAAATAATTAAAGTTAAATTATTCATATGATACTTAAAACTTTTTGAAAATTTAATTTTTGCATTTGAATTTTTTTTGTCCAAATTTAACATTTAGTTTTTTTAAAAGTTCATCATTTATACTTTCGTCCAAAATTTTCTTACGTTACTATTTATATATGTTATCAAACTTTTTTTTTATCAAAGTTTAATTTTTACATTTATGTAAAAAATATTCTATTATATAATTGTTTCAATCTTTCTCGTCCAAAAACTTTTAATTTTTTTTTTATAACAAAGAAAATCCAACAAGGCTAGAAGAAAAAAAAAGTCATTTGATTGTTTAGATATATATGGGGTTTTTTTATTCATTTTATCTACTATATCACTTATTGTTTTATTGAAGTGTGTTAATTCAATGACGATTAATTATGTAAAAAAAGAAGGAAGAAAAATTAGGTGTAAAAAAGAAGAAAATTATTACATTTTTTAATTTATGAATTTTATGTAATAATAAAAATGCTATTACAAGAATCTAATTTACATTGAATGTGATAGATAAAAATAATAATGTGATAAATAGAAATAATAATATAATACGATTTTTTGACGGGAGTACAAAATGTAGCAATACAACCTAACATTTGAAACACAAAAGGAGCAAAAGTAAATGGATATGACATGAAAATGAAAATGTGCATAAACAATAACATCTTAAAAATTGGCTAAAGCCTAAAAGGATAAATAAAATGAGACTTAATAATGGCTAAAATCAATTTTAATTATTTTAAAATTTTAGTTCATCTTAAGTTTTTATCTCCAATGGTTACTCAGGATGCATTAAATTCTCTGAGTTCGTCATTCAGCACTTCAGTTAGCAAAAGGGCAGGGAATATATGCGCTATCAAAGCTCAACCTTGCTTTATCATGATAGAATAGATGCTTCATTCCAGGAACAGGATAATCTTTTTTTTATTAAAAGGATAAGTTCATGACAATTGTTTTCTCTCTCAGAAGAAATTAGCGGAACGTTACATCTTTGTCATTATTCTTAGGGCACATTTTTTTTTTCTTTATTAAAAGAGTACATAAGAACTAAGTGAAAGAGCACAATTTTACCCATACTTTGGGTAGATCTTGATATGGAAACAACAAGTCTTTCTTGTTTTAACGTCTCTTGCTCTCCAAAAACTTGTTGAAGTCCTCCAGGTAACGATCATGCAATGCTTTATCTCCAAATATTTTACTCATTTCTTTGCCTTTTGCCCTCATTTCCTTTCCATATTCATTTTCAGTCATCACCATCCTTACCGACTCAACCACTGAGTTTCTAGTATACGACCCATCCAATTCATTTCTTTTTACTTCTACCCCCACCCCCTTCTCTTCCAAGACTCTAGCGTTCAGTCCCTGGTCTACCAAGAAAGGCAACATAATCAATGGATGACCAAACATTAGCCCTTCTATACATGAACTCCAACCACAATGAGTCAAGAACCCTCCAATGGATTTGTGATTTAGAATCTTCAATTGAGGTGCCCAATTCTTCCATACTATTCCCCTACCAACAATTCTCTCCTCAAACCCATCCGGTAATTCAATCGTGCCGGACTCATGTTCACTCGATGGCTTCCTTAGAACCCAGAAAAAGGGCACTCCGGATAACTCCAAACCTAGAGCTAATTCACTAATTTGAGCTTCAGTAAGTGATACTTCACTGCCTAAGGCAACATATACCACTGACCTGCCTGGGCTTAACTGCGAATCAAGCCAATCCTTAACAGAAAGCCAAGTTTGATCATTATCTTGGCTGGTTTTGTTCACAATTGGAGGAGGCATTAACCCTGTTGGAATCACAGGCTTATGGTACAGATCTTCAAGAAGTTTCAACCACTGACCTTCAAACTCGTGGCAGTGTCTAATAGCAACTGCATCTGTGCCCTTTATTGTGATCGCCGACCGACATACGTCGGATATGCCCGAAACATTCTCCTTGACTCCTCCCACAATCCAACGGCTCTCGTAGAGTTTATAAGCAACTTTGGTTTCAAATGGAACCCATTCTGGTGGGACTGTGAAGTCTTCGGGCTTTGTTCTTGGATCATGCCCATTGATGGCTATATCCGTGGGCCCAAGAAATGCCATAAACCAGGCGTTGATAATAGAATAATATGCTTTGGAAATACCTAGCTTAGCTGCTGCTGGAGGTAACCAATATGGGGAAAAATCGTGAATGATCCAATCTGGGAGGGAGTTTTCCAAGAAAGAAGTCAAAGCTGGCTCAAGCCCATCAAAGGCTTTCTTGAGATATGGCATATCATCATTGGAGATATCCATAGTGGCCTCAGCATTTGGAGGGAGGCCATCAGTTTTGGGCAGTGGAAGCTTCACAAAAGTTATGGAAGAAGCGAATTCTGGAGGGAGATTTGGGAGGCGATCAATGTTTCTTGGGGTGGAGATGAAACTTATTCTGTGACCCTTCTGGACAAAGAACTTGGAAAGCTCTAAATATGGGATAATATGCCCAAATGCTAACCAAGGGAACATTGCTATATGCAGCTTCTTCTCCATGGCAACTAAAGGCTTCTTTGTTGAGATGAACTGGAAGTTGGGTCATAGAGAGATGTATATATAAAGCTATAAAATGTCCTGATTCATATTTTGTTCTCTTTTTATTAGTTTTTTTTTTTTTGGGTACTGAATCAGATTTCTTTTACTTGTTTGGATTTATGGTATTTGTTTGTATCGTACACGTGAGACATGACTGTTCTAGAATGGCAAAAAAACAACTCTGTTTTTGTCAAGGTTTAATGACTAAAATTGGTGAAGCCCACTTGAGTTAACTAAATTGATACTATTCATTTTTACGACCAAAAACTTCTATTTATTACTCTTTTCTGAAATATTTTATTAATTACTCCAATCTATATATTCCTATTTTTGAGACACATATGAAATTAAATACTTATTGTTTTTAAAATAAGCATAAAAGAAATACAAGGTATAACAAAGTGTCCAGAAAAAAAAAATTAATTAGTGAAGTGTCCAGATATGGACATGTTTGACACCAGTTCTAGGCACATGTGAAGGCCAGTATTATCGGCTTGTGATTTGCATGTTCTTTGTACAATCTCTTCCTCCAAAAAATCCGAAGTAGTTCTTTGTACACACACACACACACACACACTTATATATATATATATATATATATATATATAATTTATGATACTTGTTGATATTTTCTTTTCTAACTTTCTATAATTGGCGTATGATAGGATATGCTCAAGATGAGCCGGAAGTGAGGCTAAAAGGCTTAGTTATTTCGTTTCTTTTTTCTTCTACCTTTAAGACAGCTCTAATTAGACTTTTGATAATTTTTGTATTAGTGACTAGACACAATAGGCAGACTAATTTGCATTTGTCTCTCCCTGCCAGCATTTTCACACGATGAAGTTCTCTGTTTTGGATTCCAGAAATCACATTCTAAAGAGGACTCAAAATGAGGGTCTCCAACATTATATATATGGGTTGGTGGTTATAATTTATACTCTTGTTTCTTTTGTTAAAAAGATAAAATTTTGTGGTTGTTATCCAATCACATCATTTGGCGGTCAATTTAAAAATAGGAATAGATTAATATATTTATCTAATAAGATACTATATTTTATAACTAATAGTAAAATTTTTGAAATTAATTAACCAGGCAGAATTCTTAGAATTAATTTGTATAGAAATACCTTTGGATATTTTTTTATTTCATCAAATTCGAAAATAAAAGTATCAATTATAAATTTATTTAACTTTTGATAAATTTGGTCATTATTATTATTAAAGAAAAAGATCATTAATCAAATGAATCAGCTAAAGAAGTTGAGATTACATCTGGAAGCATAATTATCAAATCACTCAACATGATATGGAGAGAGACTCAAACAAAATAATGAATAGCTAACATATTTTTTTTATTTTTTAGATTGTCACTATTAGTGGTGAAACATGTGGAGAAGGCTGATTTCTTTAATGTTGATTTTGTGCTTTAGATCGGCCTTGGGTGGAATTGCATGTTACTATGGCATTGGTTAGCAATCACTACTACATTATCATCTCTAAACCTTCCTTCAAATTAATTGTGTGCATTAATATTATTATTATTTTGCTCTTCTTGTACTACGATAACACATGAAATTCATCCAAATGTGCCAACCATGAACTCCAACTTATGCAA
Organism: Apocynum venetum; assembly: GCA_019593545.1. Classification (NCBI taxonomy): domain Eukaryota; kingdom Viridiplantae; phylum Streptophyta; class Magnoliopsida; order Gentianales; family Apocynaceae; genus Apocynum; species Apocynum venetum. Next base: position 84,706 of record SRSM01000653.1, on the reverse strand, counting down.
ATTCTTAAGATGCTGAAGAATTGATCAAAGTGTTGGAGTCAGAGAATGAACCTTTTCCAATGATGCAGTTGAAAAAAAGAGCAAATGCTGTTGAAATGAAAAATCTAAGTTGAATTTTCTGTATTTAGAAAATCTGAGAAGGAAAAAGATTTATAGAAAGGAAAAGTCCATGGTCATCATGGGGTGGGCAAGACATTTAAGTTCATTCCACCTTAAGCAATTCCTGCTGACATCAATTTTCTCTTCCCTTGCTCTAACATCTCTAGATCTCCCCTTCTGATCTCAGAGAATATTCAACTTCCTTCTCCTTTTCTGTTTCTCGTCCATTGCTCTCACATCTCCCTCCCCTTTGGACAGAAAAGTATTCGACTTCCTTCTTTTTCCTATCACTTCTGTTTATACTCCTCTTGATCTTGTCCTAAACCGGGACTAGAAAGCAACGGTGATTATGGCTTTGGCAGGTTTCTGGAGTAGAATATTGACATGAAGATGATGAGGTACTATACAGATGCTAAGAGTTTTTTGTTAATGAAGTCATACTTTCAGTTTAGTTTCACTATTGAAATTGACTAATATCATGCTTTAAAACGATCATAAAAATCACCCCAACAGTATACTGAATCCCACAAGATATATATTTAGTAATTAAGTATTCAATAAAAATACCAAAATAGTTCAAATGCTAATATTATTCAATCGTGACGAATAGGTGCAACTTTGTTAGCAAACGGTCTTATCTTATCAATCTTATCTATCTATGTATTGTATTTAAAAGATTATAGGTTTGAGTCATATTTTAAACAAAATGTCATTTATTTTTTTATTGAAGAAAATGAGGTACTATACAAATGCTAAAAGTTTTTGTTTTTTTAATTTATGAAGTTATAATTTTATTTTATAAATGCATTGTGTAATGATGAAGATTATTTAATGTAATACTTTTTTATTTTAATGTGTAATGTTGTATTTTATTCTTAAAAATATTTATTTGGTGAATCAACAATATTGATGATTTATAATAATAATAATAATAATAATAACAACAAATTTATATATATTTATAAATGTAAAAAAAATATATGTGGGTAGTATTAAGCGGGTATGGAGGTAACCAATATGGGGCAAAATCATGAATGATCCAATCTGGGAGGGAGTTTTCCAAGAAAGAAGTCAAAGCTGGCTCAAGCCCATCAAAGGCTTTCTTAAGATAGGGAATATCATCATTGGAGATATCCATAGTGGCCTCAGAATTTGGAGGGAGGCCATCAATTTTGGGCAGTGGAAGCTTCACAAGAGTTATGGAAGAAGCGAATTCTGGAGGGAGATTTGGGAGACGGTCGATGTTTCTTGGGGTGGAGATGAAACTTATTCTGTGACCCTTTTGGACAAAGAACTTGGAAAGCTCTAATATGGGATAATATGCCCCCCAAAAGCTAACCAGGGGAACATTGCTATATGCAGCTTCTTCTCCATGCAACCGGAAGGCTTAATTCTAAGTGGACTGTATATGCAGGATGAAGTGCTAGTCGAATTATAGTAATGTCATGAATCAAATTCCATTTTTTTTATTATTATTTGGTGAAGAATTAGATTTCTTTTACTTGTATGGTTTTACTGTATTTGTTTGTATTGTTGCACATGATACTCACCTATTCTAGAATAGCAAGGGAAAATCTTTATTTTTGTCAAGGCTTGGTGACTAATTTGGTGAAGCACTCTTTAGTGAATTTATTTGCATCTCACTCACTATTCTTATGATCTTATTATTACACATTATAATGAAGATATTATAACAAATTTTTAAGTTAAAAATCTCTTTAATTTTGAACATTCAGTTATAATTTTGAACAAAGAAAGCATTATCTTAAGATAATGCAGAATTATTCTTTTAATAAGAGAAAATTCTTCATGGAATAACTGCATTTTTTAAAAAGGTATAAGGAAGTGTCCAGAAAAAGAAGAAGAAAAAAAATTAGTGTGTGATAAGGACATCTTTGACACCATTTCTAGACAATTATGATTGCAAGTTCTTTGTCCAACCTCTTACTCTAGAAAATCCAACGGCCTGCTGCTGCTGGAGGTAACCAATATTGGGCAAAATCGTGAATGATAAGTTGCAAAATCATTAGGGGTTGGATTTTATAGAGTAAGAGGTTGGATAAAGAACTTGCAATCATAGATTGATAATTAATATTGGACTTAATATGTATCTATCATATCATTAATAATATTAATAATCCAATTTTCAAATCCTCAGTAATGAGCCTATATATTTTTTCCTTTATATATTTATAGGATGAACCATATTAACTCATCATGCTAAGGATCCCCATTAAAAACATGGGAAACCTGCTTAGTCAAATGGAATGGAGGAAATTTCTTCAAAAGTTTTTCTAATTATTTTCTTAATTAAGTTTTTCTTAACCTCCTAAACTGTAGCAATTAACCTCGAAAATTAGACATTTTTCTAGAAACAGCAAATTTTACCCACGCTATAAGGTTAAAGAGAAGATTAGCAGATGTAAACTTTTGTATATGAAATGGATTTCTAAATTTTTTTTTTGGTTTTATTTGAAAAGGTATTTTTTCTAATAATTTATGCAATAATCTTTTATAACTAATGTGTATTCCTGTCAACTATGATCTGAGTAACATTCTCTAATTTTGCAGCGCCATACGAATGAATCGGAAGAGACTTAGAGAGGCTAAAACTTAACAGCTTTATTTATTTCGGTTTTCTTTTTCTTTTTCTTTTTTTTCAAGTCTTCACTACTGCTCATTTCGTCCCACTAGATAGAAGATATGTTTTTTACGCGGATTAAGAAAATATATTTAATATTATTAAAATTGAAATTTTTTTTAATATATTTTTTGTACTTTACTCTTATATTAGAATTGACCCAAAAATTAATTTTTCACTGAAATACTAATCACATTTGTTAAACTTTTTTGATGACCCACCATAAACACATGATTTTATTTATTTATTTTGGTGATATAAAATGTTTAATTATATTAGGACTCAAAAAAATTTATTGCATTGTAATTATATGTAGAGTTTCAAAAATACTATTGAAAATGAATAATTGAGGCAATGTATTAAATAAAAATACTTTTGTCCATTATAAAATTAAATATACTCTAAATAAAAAAATTTGATTATAATTTGGGACAAATGAAAATAAAAATCATGTCCCTCACCCAGCATTTTGTCACAGTGAAGTTCTGATTTGGATTCCAGAAATCACAATCTAAGAGGATTCCATAACGAGGGTGCTAATTTTAAAGAAATACCTTTGCAAGTTTTAAATTTTGTCAAAACCTAAAATAATATAATCAATTATAAATTTACTAATTTTTTTGATAAATTTGGTCATTATTATTATTAATATTTTTTAAGAGAAAATATTTCATTAATCAGAATCTACTGGAGTAAACAAATAAGCAAAAAAAAAATTAAATGAGGGTTGTTTCCACACCTGCTAAAACATCCCCATCAGCAAATAACAAAGGTAGTTTGATTTTTATACCCAATTATTCATTCCCAATATAAAAAAATTAAGTGTTTGCTCAATTAAGAATCTACTTTTTAATTCCAGAAATAAGAGGTCAAACTTTGAAAATGTGAGAAAATTTTAAAAAATTTAAAATTTATTTTCAATGCATAATATCAACAATTAATTGTTGTTCACATGTCATATGTTAATTAGTGAATTTATTATAAAAAAAATAATTTTTATTTTCTAAATTAATATATTAAATAAAATGTTAAGAGATAAGATATTTGTTGACAATGTATTCAAATAGGTATGACATGACATAATCTCAAGATGTGCATTAGAGATAAAAATTTAATAAATGTTACAGTTTGTTTTACATTACTTTCTCACTTTTTATAAGATGTTTTAATCAATTTCACACAATATAATATATTATTTTACTTTTTATTCATCGCTTTTTATAAGATGTTTTAATCAATTTCACACAATATAATACATTATTTTACTTTTTATTCATCGCTTTTTATAAGATGTTTTAATCAATTTCACACAATATAATACATTATTTTACTTTTTATTATATTCTTATATATTTTAATTCTTTTTGAAAAATGAAGAGTTTGCTTATAAAAAAAAGGTATGGAGAAAGTAACATTTAAGCATTAGAGATGCTATTTCTTTTATTATATTAAGAAATGGAAGTATCGAACTCTCCACATTTATATGGAATGTGAGATATGCTTAGCAATCAACTACAACCTTTTTTACCATTAGAGAGATTAGAGAGATGCTATTTAAGTCTCAATTTTTGGCAGGAATTAAACCAACGCAAAATACATAAATTATCACCACTTCGTTCACTAATCCGCAAAACCAAATCGTGTCGACCACTAATTTCAGTCATTGTATGAATTTAAATTTCTGTGGTAGTGAAACATGTGGAGGAGGCTGATTTCTTAAATGCTAAAATTATTCAATCAATCATAGAAGTGCACATTTTTAAACTAAAACTAAATTGTTACATTTGCTACGAAGGACAAAACTAAGGTGTATTCTCAATATGATCCAAATCTTGTTCGGAAAATTAATTAAGCTACCTTTAACATCTAGCAAAACTTAACAATGATAATTGGTTCATGAAAAATAAATTCTTTCATTCAATCTAGCACCTTGGAATGCCTTCTAATATTAGTAAGTAACTAAGATATGGGCATTACAACTATAACTGTGGTCAGCAAGCTAAATCTCAGAACAAAGGGTAAAGAATCATTTTGCATTGCTTGCTTTCCTGTTCCCAACCTCCACCCCCCCATCCTACCTTTTTTTTTTTTTTGCATTTTAACTATATATATATACAGTACCTTTGTTTAGTGGATTGACAAACCACTAACGAAAAGGTTAAGAAAGAAATTAAAATAAAAACCAATAATGAATCAAGTTTACCATACACATATCTACGCACAACTACAACATCCAGAAAAATTAGCTGATTCAAGCTTTTTCACAACATTTTTAACTTCCCTTACTCTGATTAATCAAATCTGCACCTTAACACATCAAAACTTGAAATGTGTATTACATCATTCCCCCTTGGTAGACTTTTAGATACCATTGGAGATCTAAGGCAGACAATAATATCTCAGCGATTAAACTACTGGGGAAATTTTCTATCTTCGAATAGGGAATACATTTTGTCAATAGAGTACGAAATGCACATAAAATATCCCAAGACAACAATGCTAAATTAGGTTTATTTACTTCTGAGTTCCTGTGCTGATGCAAACCATAGGTAAGGAATAGCAAGATGTCAGGATCCCTGGAAGTGTCTATCTCCTTCGCCCTTCCATTTGCATCGACATCTGCAAACCAATTATATAAAGATATATTAAACACAAAACTAGCATTGGTGTAACAAACCTTATGGACCAGTAAACTGTAAAACCAGCAGCAAGCAGTGACTTGGTATTAGAATTGTTGATGAATTGAACAGTTAACGAGCAATTTGTGAAACAGCATAGACAAGATCTAGAAATAATGATATGACAGCTTTATATGAACCAGTATGCAAAGAGTAATACAATACAGTGCAAATTCTTTGGAATATGCACAAGAAGCTCCAAGAACTGCTTTATATATATATACACAATGGAAAAACTTCCCAAATGAGTTTTTCACACGCTCTCCTTTTTGTCACAGTTTTGATTGCTCACTTGATTTGACTACTGAGGACAACCACCAAGAGGATTTTATCCAATTTCAAAATTTCCCACAACCACCTTTTGTCATCTTCAGACCTAAGCATATCCAAGATTCTCCTTTCAGGTTACAAGCTTATTCATGTTTTTTTCAGGTGAAGAATATTTTGTGCAAGAATTTTGAGGCAATATTTGTTATAACCACAATATTAGAGAGTTAAACATCACAACAAAGCATCTTCTTTTGCCTGTCCCTGGAGTGAGAGAACATTTTCTACATTTTTTCACATAACCTCAGAGAGTGATACCTAAAAAGAATAGAAAATGAGAGTTTGCATCTGAAAAGTCGCACTTGTCTGCAGGAAATGTTCATGATTACGAGGGAAATATAACAGAATCCAAGAAACCAAGGTGGCCATTAGTTTTGCTATAAAGAAAAGCATTGATCAACAGTTGCCAACACAAGGAACTAGGAAGTCAATGAGCAGAATTGGGCAAGGGAGCTGAACACAAGGAGATTATAAGCGAATTCTTTCTTCAAAGCATGTATACAATCCAAACCCTCTGAAAGGGGCTAAAGCCATTGACCAAGCTCTTTTTCTAGTGCCATATATCCCAGCTCTTTAATTCCTTTTCTATATTTTATATTATGGGTTTACACCCAAAGTCCACTGAAAGATGCCTGAAGAGGGCATATATCTATGTTAATAAACTTAATTTCCTCTTCTAGATCAGTATTTCATTGCAAACTCTTATATTTCAATGGCAGTTCGCTTGATAGCTTCCAAGTAAAATGATAGTTAGTGTATCGCAGCATATTCAACTAGTACTGATTTCATTCGTGCTGCAGTTTCATAAACTAACTATTTGGTCATTTCCAGAACACTACAATCAAAATATTAACATAATCCAACCATGATGGTAACATGAACCCAACTTCATTCATCACAAATATGAGTTGAGAGAAATTGGTTATGTAAATTGCAGCAAGAAAAGCAGGGTGCTAAACAATTTATCTGATTCCAGGTTTGTTTTATCCAAGAGTGGTACAAACCGTGCCCCCATTCTAACAGAATTTCTACTTCTAACAGTTACCACTCAAGTAACAATTTTGAAACAACAGGGCCATTGGAAGTAGAGTGCATAATCTGAACTTGTTAGATTTTACAATGATATATAAGCACAAAGCCAAAGAGAAACTCTCCGAGATTCATGATGTTTTTGGCAGCTGAATTCTAGTTTCAAAAAAAAAAAAAAAAAAATCCTTCAGGTCTGTGAACTAGAACTACTCCCCACTTGTAGTTTGAACTTCAAATCATTCTGCAGCATAGTTATTCCATAAAAATATTCTTAGCCCTCTAAATGAAGATTTTAACCGTAATTTTTCTTTTTTTAAATACCAATCAATCAAAATTCAGGGTCGAAAAAAAAATTAAAACATATTATCATAGTATTCCAGCACAAAATAGCAGATTGAATCTTGACTAAACGAAAATTTCATCCTAGGGTTCGAACAAAACAAAAAACGCAATTCCAATATTCACTCAAAACCACCAACATCAGAAAGATTAAAGAGAAGAAGGCACTAATACCTTGGAACAATCTAGGGTTCGGTCTAAGAAATTCCACTATTTACAATAACGATCAGCCTTCTTCTTGACGCGGTCATCGAGGGCTTCTTCAACAGGCTTAACTTTGGCATTAGGATCATACCCAAACTTCCGAGCTTCAACGGGAAACAACTCGTCATACTTCATCTTCTTGGCTGCGTCAATGGTGTAAATATCGCCAGCACCGGAACCGGACCCCGGCGCTTCGCTAACAATAGTGGGATTCTCAGAGAATTCGACACCATCATCATCATGGCTAGGAGATTTAAGCTTCTTTTTCTTCCTATGCTTCTTCTTGTCGATGTCTTTTGCGCGAGTGGCTAAGGAACCTCCCTTGAATGTCAGTCTCCCTCCTTTCACTCTCTCGTATGCGTCCGACATTGTTTCTCTCTCTCTCTCACACAAGAGGGAACTTCTGTTGGGTTTTGGAGCTCCAAGATACGGCTGTGGAATTGTTATTAAATGTTATACCTGTCCTTTAAAAAGTTGTACATTTATCCTTTTTGTTTTTGAGGGCAAGAGGAGTTTTTTTTTTTTTAAATTTAGTAAATTTAGTCTCCAAAACATTTTATTTTTAATTTTGGTCCTCAATTGTTTTTTTTAAAAAATAATTTCTTGAATTTCTAAACTTTTTTCGAGCTTCTATTCAAAATTTCATTACATTACCATTAGAACAAAATTTTGAAGAGTATTTTTTCAATTAACTGTGCCAATTAAAAATTAGTGAATTTAGTCCCAAAACCATTTTTTAACTTAAAAATATCCCAAATCATCCCACATCTTTTATTTTCTCCCCCCCCCCCCCCTTAAAATCTCTCAAATGGAGTTCATTTAACCTCCCAAAAAAGGTATATAAAAGAATCCCATATTTTCTCTCACCTTGCCTCCCAAACTAGCTATTAGCTGTTGGTTGATGCCTCTAGAAGTGTTGGCTAACCTTCAATAGTCAAAATCAAAAGAATGAGTACATATTAGCAGAAACCTAAAGATGTTCAAGAGTGCAAATGGAATTAACCAACCATCATTCTTTGCTCAGTAAGGCTATTTCGTTAAGATTTCCTTGCATTGAACATGCATGTAATACAATTAAGCGAATGGTAATTTCATGGCGAAATAAAATTCCCTTCATTAGTCAAAAGCTGGCTGGCTATTAAACATATATGCAGACATGCATGCTAAGGCACAAAATGCCCAAGTTATACTTGGGGTCCTCCTTTTCCTCCCTGCCTTCTTGGTTTGCCAATTCCTTTTGTTCTTTTTCTGCTATGGAACATAACTGGGAAGGGGCAAAGATTTTGAATTGGTCATGGAAACAATCAATTTGAGAATTTGAAATATGAAGTATGAGATGATATTCATCTTTTCTCTAACTGTGCATCTCGATAGTGATGCCACTTTTTGTATCTTTGATGCTTGGGAAGTGCTGGTCTAAGTCGAGGAGCCGACGTACATTTGATACAGCAGCATCCTCTTAGCTGATTAACACAGGACCTGCAACATCTGCATAAACATATCTTGGGTTTTAGAAGTTGGCAAGTACCAAGGAGTATATAATCAAGGCGAAAAACCCCATCAGTCAAAAGTAGCGTAAATTGATGTCATTCAATGAAGCACTGCCAAGATTAATAACTATATGAACATGTTAAACTGATTAAGATATAGCTTGTGGATTGAGAAGTTCATACATAAATGCATAAAGGCATAACCACTTGAATTATCAATATGATCATTTCACAGAGTCTGCAAATCTGATTTTGATCAATCAACCAACTAAAAGCAGGAGTACTGATCATGCTTTGCAGATTTATCTTGGTTAGAATTTACTGGTTCTTAGAAATTGATGCCTGAATCTTTTGAAACATAATACAGTTTACATTCTTTGATAAACGCCAAGTGATCGTCCTGGAAATAAGTAGGTAGCCACAGAAGTCATTCTGGGAAATGCCAAAGCTTACAAGCGTCTAAAATCACATGATGGATAGACTCTTTCTGTTGCTCACCTAAAATCCTAGATGTTTTGAAAGAAAGATCAAAATTCATTTCAGGTTCAGCATTTATCCGGTTCCAGCTTTCATAGAAAAAAGATATCAGATATGAAGAGGAAAGAGGATATTTTCACATCATCAGCCATCCTCAGATACAAGTATAGCTGCTGAGAAGTTTCACTGTGAATTTCTAAAACCTTAGGTCTTGATACCAAAATCTATAAGGATTTTCTAACTTTATAAATTTCCTGATACTTCCAGAAAAGCTAGAATCCAGATCTTTCAATATGCTGTTATAGGTTACTCAAATAGGGTTCTTACTCAGTCCTGAGTTCCAAACTTAACTATGTTTTATGTTTCACCACAACTAAGTTTTTCTTAATAATTCCTGTTATTTGGTCAAGATAGCACTAAAAGGCTACTTTTACAGATAAGATGAGAAAAGGGAGAACTAAAAGGCAAAAGGAAAGCAAACACCTTAGAACTTCTAAAATATACAATAGGCAGCTTTCCACTTTAAAGGCGATTACTTCTTAAGTTGTTACCCCTAATGGTCATTCAGGTAGAGGTGTCAAACATGAGAAATTACTGAATCTCTTTGTACTTTTGTTATTATTCACATAATCAAGGTGAGAATTATCATCTTTTCTATAACTTTCCAGCAGAATCATCAAGCAAAATCATTCATTAACTTAACATTTTACTCTGCCCATTTTAAAGTATTCATAACAGGTACAAGTTTGTTCACAGTGTTGCACAATCCATCACTCCAGACAGAAAATCAAATTCTTTGTGGAGAGTATGACTGTACATATGGCAACAGATGAAAAAACCAGGACCATAGTACCAGACATTAGTGAGATTTGGCCCAAGTGTTTCATTATAGCCTTCTCCTCTCGTGAAACAGGGCCTCGCCCATTTTCTGTTTCATTTTTCGGTGTATAAGGCCATCTCCTAATGATTTGTAGTCAACATAAGTGCTCTTTTTATGTTTCTTGAACAGAACAAAATCAACAAATTGAGCCTGACCAGTGATCACTACCACATCCATTTCAGTTCATGACCCATGTGTGTCAAAGCAAATTATGAAGAATGCCAAAACAAACTCGAAAGTTCAAAACCAATTTGGAATCATTTGAGTGGCACAAAATTTTTACAACTTGCTTTAGCTTTAAAAGAAATAAATCTACAAAAAATAGCTTTCTAGATGAATGATACCATCTACAGAATAAATTTAACTTACATTTGAAAATTTTTACTCTATAATTCTCTAAAATGAAGATATTAACTTACAGGAAAAGGAGATTGCAGTCGAGGTTTGCGCAATTACGATGCCTCAACTCAGAGACCTTTGAATGACATATGAAGCACTTAGCAAATGATGTTTTCTGGGGAACATCTTGCGTATGCATTTCACTCTGAATTTCAGGTTTGTAGGTAGAAGGTGGTAGAGAAAGACGATCATCAAAAACAAATAAATTCCCAACCCATCCTACAGATCCTTCACTCTTGAGATAATTTGAAATGCCACCCTCCAGAGTATATAATCTTTTGAATCCTCGTTGTCTGCAACAGGAAAAATGTATTCCTTAGTACATTAGATACCTTAGTACATTCCTCGTTGTCAGAACTAGAAAGGCAAGTTTTGAAGAAATGCTGTCAAGGACCAAAATTTCTCATGTAATTGGAAATTTGCATACAAAACTGAAATGAAAAAAGAGTCAATAAAATAGAACAAATCAAAGTGGAGACAATTGAGCCCTTATCCATCCAAGTAAAGGAACGCAAGTCACGCAACTTAACAAGGTTGATAGGAAAATAAAAAATTAGCAATTCTTCTACAAGTTACGTTCAACCATTTAGTTTCATCAAACTTCCTTAAGACATTTCAGGTTCTAAGCTCAGGCCTCAGTTTGACTTCATCATCATCTCAAGGATATGAAAGTACAATATAGAAAACTTCAGTGGTTTGACAAACTTGATATACTTATCAATCATTTGACTAGTATCAATCATTCGCCTCAAGCTTTAGCCTTCCCAGAATCTTGACAATTTAAAGATTTTTTATGAAGAATAGTAGATGTGGATATTGGGGATTTAGCATTAACTAAACCAAGGACTTGAGTATCAATTCACATGAATGTGCCTGGTTTGTTGCAACTGCTTACAGTCTTTTACACGCTCACACATAGAGAGCTACCAGTATGCCTACCTTACAGGTATTCATGCATGTCTCTCTAGACATACATATATCCAGACAAGCCCATCTATCTATTATATTTTTCCTGATTTCACAGTTATTTTACAAATGAACTTATTTCCATAATTTTTTCTACTTATGATAAAAGTAAAGATTTCAAATTAGCTGAAGTCTATACAAGAAAAATTAAGAACTTCAATAGTCAGGTACATTCATTATACTGTAAAGCTGTCAACAAAATAAAAGAACTCATTATATTTTAGCCTAGATGAATAAATGAAGTTCGCTGCACTCTTATGTCACTGTGCACGGACAACTTTACATTAGATTTTAGACTTAACTAACTAGTTGCTTGGGCACACTTGATGCATGTGTTACCAAAATATCATTTAATTTAGATTTTAATGACTTGAAAAGGACATTATTAACCTGATGTTTTAAGGATGTTATAACCTGTTATAGATATCAATCATAGGAGAAATGAAGTAATAGATAGGATTCTTGATATTAATGTAATGCAATTAAGATGTAGGAGGTATGGTTGCAGGCAAACTTAATGGAAGGATTTTTTTAAAAATAATTATAACAAGAAACGGTAATATGTTGTGTATACCCTACAAAATTTAGGTTTGAGTATAGTTCCAGGAAGCTTCGGAAATGAAAAATTAGCATTGAGCATAAATTTTAAGGAATTTAGTTGATTTTAGTCATGCAAATGTAATCAGGGTATAATTGAAACTTTAGGTTTTGACTACAAATTCAAAAGAGCATCTGATTACTTAGGTTTACAGGAGTACACATAAGAGGAAAAAGCTCTGTAAAACGGACAGAATTTTCTTGTAAAGAGAGACAATTTTTTGGTTCACAAATATGTTGCAGAATTCATCAAAAAATAAAAAGAAAAACATCCTTGGTATTACACTGGAAAATTATGACGGATGCTACCCCACATAAAGCTGGAAAATTCTAGAGAAGATATTATGCATAATTTTTATTTACAAATAAATTCTCTATGTTTAGCCTTGTCGGCAGAAATACTTTTCTAAGTTGAAAGCATATGCAAACTAGGAGGTAACTGTAACTGAAAAACATTTCTAGAGAGATTTTATGTGAAATTAAATATATTCTACCTAAAAAATCAAATGTAGTCTACCTAAGAATTGCAGAATACACGTCACAGCGGATACCTCCAGTGCAGTACATCAATACATCAGTTTTCTCTTTATCAACAGTAGCTAAAGGGTCTGACTCACTTTCCTGATACAGAAAGGCATGTGGTGCAACCATCCAGAAAAAAGGTTAGTGAAAGAGGTAGCAAAGGCACAAGGAATTGCGATTCTTTGTTTGGCATTCCTAAATTTCATCAATGGATCCAACATGAGGCAGATGCTAAAATTATTTTGTGCGGATGAATTGAATCACTACATTGAAGTCATTATTACAACATCTGACCAGGACTGCCGATCCTCAGAAATAGAAAAGACATTTATTAGTAAGTCAAATTTTGAAATACCTCTGACTCAGACAGTCCAAATGAAGTGCTCCTAAAACAGTCCACCTCAGGTCGTTGTGCCGCTTCAAAGTGACCTACATCCCATTCATAGCCTGTTAACAACAGTAGCTGGTATCATGAAACAGGCTCTGTGTAGCATAAATATGAGATGGCTAATTTTTTTATCATTGTGGCACTTTCACATAAAACAGAAATGGTGCAATGTTTTCCAAGATGATAATTTAATATCATAAAGAAAGAGAACTGCCCTTATAAATGATATGTCAATATCTACTCTTGGTGTATGTGTTTATATAGTTCCAAATTCCATGAAACCTTCACTTAATTTTTCTGTTTTCAAAGTAAATAAAATCATTTATTAAAATAATCCTGTAATAACTAGTTCAAGATTGAAAAGGATTAAATTAAGCCACAAAGTGTTAACTTAGAGACATATCAGGCGATTAAACTGCCTATTCTTTACCGAACTGCTAAACTAGTGCACCAGGCATAAAAAATATTTTTACCAGTTTTCATGGAATTGGAAGAAATGCATGGGGATGAACAGAGAGAGTAGCTTATTATAGTAGGTGCTGGCAGAAGAAGATGCAGTACTGTATTTTTAAGCAAAAAGGAGCTCTTCTTAAGGATCAAATAATTTTCCATCTTTAGGTGTCCAAATATAAGAAAGAAGTATGGCCTTATATAGGTTTTAATCTGAAGGATTATAAGACAAGTCAAGCAATTTGCTTTTCATGCAGGTTCTGTCAGCACAAACATTTCTATTGAACTTTTTTATCATCTTTTGATATGTGCTTTCCTAATTCAATGTAAGCTGCCACAGTTTCTCTATCATTTCTATATTCAAGTAGTTAACCAAAAAAACAGTAAGACAAATCTTTTTCTACCAGAGAAATGAAGAGAACATATCACCCACTAAATTAACATGTTAGTAGCTGTTTGAGTTCTTTCCACAACTTTATGTTCCTAGAAGAATGCCATTCTTTTATCTTCTCTATCTTCTGAAGCACACAACCTAGTTGTAATATTGTGTACTGGATAAGTTGGGAAAGTGAATATTGGGATGATACTTATGTGGCACCAAACCATCCAAATTCCATGAGTTTCCTTAATACTCCAACCATGTATTCTATAACTTTTGCATATAACATGTGCTACCATTATTACACATACCTTTGTCCACTTCTTGGCATTTTCCTCTTTGATACAAAAAATTAGCAATTGCACCCCTTTTCCAAAATGTTCGTATGACAAAATTTATCCATGAGTATACACAATGTCCTGACCTTACCCAATATTTTATATACAACCTTAGAATGAGTGAAGTTTGGCAATCAGACAGTCAATTGAGTCTACAAAATTTAAAGCATGCACCAAAAGAATTGCAAAAGCAAAGGCAGCTCTAACGAGAATACATACCATTTCTTACATCAAGTAGAATAAAGTTTGTGTTCAGATCTGCTTTTGATTGAACAGCAATCTCTTTTACCGCCTCTAATTTGTTCCGCCACTGCTTTGGTGTGAGTGGTATCGCTCGAATTGCAGGATTAGTCAAAGGAAGATGTGAAATTCCACCTTCCAACTGGAAAATATATTTTTAGTTAACTACTAGCCAATTTGCTTCTGTCCAATTTTTAAACAGAGTACCATCAAACTATGATATGGAACTTTAAATGCCAATACAAAACACACGGTTTTTTTGCATGTGTAAACATTAGAAATCTTTAATAGATTTGACAAGTCGCACTAATAGTTCTTTGAGTGTTTAAAATCTTCTTTTCTAGACCTTGGAGTCTCAAAATTATATATATATATATATATATATATATATAAACATATATTGAGGCAATTCAAAGTTCAGTATCAAAATTTCATACAAAGATGGACTAAAATAATATCGAGTTGTAGCAAGAGAATAATTTTTGTTCAAGAATGTGACCAGAACGTGATTAATAATGATTTTCTCTCTTGTACATCGCAATTGTAGATTCAGCTTTCTTCTGCCAGAAAACTAATAGCTTCTTTTAGAACTGGATTAATTTTAGATTTCTAGCATTAATGATATTGCTTCAACAAAATAAAAGATATGTTTTACAGAATACTTTATATGATATTCAAGGGGACTAGAAAGAGATTAATAGCATATGGTACAGATATTTCTAGCTTGATCCCAGGGCTATTTAACATGTATAGACAGAAGAATTCCGGGTCCAGCCAACAAGCTTTTCCTATGAAAGAGAACAACTACAACTATATATGATATGAAATATTGAGAATGAAAGAAAGCGAATGAGAATTGAAATGAAGAGAAAGGATGAAGATTGTATATCCAGACACAGCATTACCCAATAACTAGGGAAATCTTAGAAATTTAGCTAGAAATAACTATTATTTTATCTCCAATTATCCAGTCTGATGAGTTATCATTTTTCAGATTTTCAGTCATACCATTTAGCAAAAAAAAAAAAAAAAATCAGTCATACAATCCTTAATACTCCCTCTGTCCAATATAAAATATCTCATTTTGACTTGGCACAAATATTTATGAGAGCATTTGACCATGGGTAGGTTATCAACTTACTCTTATTCATTGAAGTTGGTTAAAAGGGGGGCCTATTGGTTAGTGGGATTCATGTCCTTTAAACTACGAAGGTTCGTTGTGAAACTTTAGAAGCAAATATATTTACTTTAGGAAATAGGAAATTCATTTTTTGTCATCCTAAACCAAAAATGGCTTCAATTTTGAACAGATGGAGTAGAACATAACTCATTGTGTGAGAGTAAAGACTAGATAATGCAATCAATATACTGGACAGAAGAAGTGGCTAAACATAATAGTCATATTTATTTTATGTCAAGTTAATTGTATTAAACTGAGGTTGGCTGCAACCATATCTTCCATGCACAAGGGAAAATTCTAGATTCTATCTATCAAGGTAAAGGTCATAAATTTAGATCTCAGGGAACTAGTCTAATAAAAGAAAATGCATTTCAAGGAGATTCAGAAGAAATGTAATGAAATGATAAATTCATTTTGCCCTACCTCCATTTTATTAGTTAGGTTTTCTGGTAAAAACTCTAGTTGGAAGAAAAAGAAGAGAATAAGGGAAGAATTAAAAAAATTTACAACACTGTACCAGCAGCAGTGGAGCTTTATGACCAGGAAAGAGATTTTATAGCACATTGAGCAGGTAATGAGACTTTAACCAAGATAAGAACCAATGCTGAAAAAACTAATATTACCAATAAAGGAGTCCCATTAATATGTAACTTGCCTGTACAAGTGATGGTTTATACCGAAGCTTCAGTCTTGGAAAGGCATGGCCATCTGGAGCTTCAGATATCTGGACCAGTAAATCTGAAAATCTGTGGTCCTCTTGTACCCATCTAACATATTCAAGTGCATCTTTTGATGGTCCACTGTACTGCACAAAAGTAAGTCTCAAACGAGACAAAAAGAAGAAAATTTAGAAGGCAAGGACGAAGATTCTGAGGAACAAGATTGTTATTATGGGCAGGAAGCAATTTTCAATGATCTATTCACCTAATTGTTCAGCACCTTAACTTAGAAATTGCTAATGCACCTAGAACATGACAGCAGCAGACCAAAAGGGCACATTTTGATATTTGAATGTTTCAATAGTAAAAATTATAGAATAGCAATCGCACAAGGGAATATAGTCAGTTTCAGTGAAGACAATATTCAAGTCCTACAATGAACCTCTAGAAGATAAGTATTGATAAGAAAAGGTTCAAAGATGTTTTAATTGTTAATTATTGAAGAATTTTCGTGCTTAGAAAAGCCCAAGATGAATCCAAATCAAGTTAGAGGTCAAACAATTAACTATCATCCAATGCTTATTCTTGGAGTCAAAGTCAAATTCTAATTTGATTCTCATGGAAGATGTACAAAAATTGAAGAATTCTTTGAAAAATTTCTATTTTAAATAGGAGTTGGAAGATTTTATAGAATAAATTTAAGTGGCTTTCATCTATTATTTGTAATCTAATTTCCTTAGTGATTTAGAAGTTCTAAATTTTCTTTAATTTACTATTATAAATATCATTCATACAAGACTTTGTAAGGAATATAAGATATCGGTTTATCAATGTAGAGATTATTTCTCTTTGGTTTTTTGAAGAACTTTTGTTTTTGAACTTATCAAGTCTCATTATTGACTTATCAATCAAATGCTTAGTGGGTTGATTATACCATCTTTCTTATACCAAAACTTTTGCTTGCAATGACTCACGGTTCCACCATAGCAAGAACCTAGAAACGATTCTTGGACGACTTTATTGATTCGGATTTCATTCTACAATTTAGAAGGGGTTCGTATCAAGTATTACGTACAACATATCCCGAAAAGAAAAAGTTTTATACAAAAAATTAATTTTACTTCCAATAACACCCTTAGAAATTGTAATGAGAATAAGATCTAGAGATGTGATAATCCAGGACAATATCTGATGAAACTTGGAGATCATTAAAATTTTAAACGTATTTATCATATTGTTGAAAGAATCAAAGGGGCTTTTAGCATGCGATTGAAGTGCCATATGAGATTTATTTCCATCACGAGAACCAATTCAAAATTCAATTCACTTGCTGATAATTTATGACATATCTCTTCCTTGCTATGTTTTCCAATCCACAATTCAAAGTTAACCCTTTTTCATTTCTCAATTTCCATTTTACCAAAAGATGTGTTACAAACACGTCATCAACAATTACAATAGCAAAATAAATACATAAATCAACAAAAATTATGTCTATTGTCCCCATGCATAAATGACACCATCCAGAAATCTCTATGCAGAATACCATCATCTTAAACAACAATTGTGCGCATTAGCCCCATTATTCTACTACTGAACTGAACAGTTGTTTAAACAAATGGAATAAAAAGTGCAGAATTTCATCACTCCCTAGATTAACATATTGATGAAAAGACAGATCATAAGCATACCTGTGCATTAATCCCTTGCTCATTCAAGTATATGCGACCATGTATATCACGACCCTGATTGATTACAAAATGCACACAAGGTTAGTGAAAGACTCACTGAGATCAATTCTTCATCATAGCAATGAGAAAAATATACTATGAGGCCTTTTACAATAGTGCAAATGAAAGGTATATCGTTCAAGATTCTATACAAATAGATCGGAACTCAAAAGTAGACATTCTTCTAACATTCCCTTTAATCAAATAACATGTGATGCTCGCCAGACTAGATTTTGATTGCATCAACAATCAGATATTTGAGGACTACGCTTTCCAGAAATTTGTTCAGATGGAAAAGGACAAGAAAGAAGGAGAATATACAGCCAAGAAAATGTATTCAGAAATGGTATCTAACCTTGGCAGAATCCGTAAAATATTAGATAAAAAAGACATCCCAAATGAAAAATAAATGTAAGCTTTCTTGAAAAACAGCAGTTACACTTTAGCATGTTCCCACAAAGCAGAACTGCGCCTAAAGCTAAGTGAAACAAGCAGCACTCGAAGATTATTGGACTTCTATTAAATGTAGTAATTTACCGCCCACACTCAAAAAACAAGAAATAAATCACCACCATTCCTTACTCACGTCCTAATTAACTTCAATTTTGAAATGGGAAATCATGTTCACATCAGTCTAAAACGCCTGAGCTATAAATATCCTGGTCCTTAAATTAATTCAAGTCAAACTAATGAAAATGGAACAGGATACCTGCACAAAGGTCAGGTGTTTAGAGACTTCCTCTTCAGGATCTTCAATGAACACAAAACGGTAGAAATTGACCACTATAAATTCATCTTCATCTATACTATCTCCTTCAGTATCAATTTTGACCAAATTGCAGCCTTCTGAAGATGCTGAAAATGCAAAAAGTTCAGAACTTGCTCGCCGTCTCCAAGAAAATGGCTTATTTTTCGTCCAATGTAACTGAAATTGACACCTAGAAAAATGTAAAAGAGGCAATGCCCTGATTCTATTTTTAAAAGATGTAAATTCAGAAGAAGCAAGAATCTTGGAATTGATAGCATCACTGTGCTTATGATGAATGAAATTTGATTGTGGACCTGAGGAGATAACTGACCAAGACATCATAATTCATAGAGCTGTGATAATGCAGAAGAAGTCCAAGGGATGAGTTTGGTGGGTAAGGTCCGGATGGATAAGAAAAAGCTGAATACTTCAGTTCGAAATTCCAAACAAGAAATTTCTTTTTATTTGGGATGCATTAAATGCAGCACCCATTCCATTTTGTACATCACTCAGTCATTAAAGTGTAAAATGTTATAAATGTCATTCTTGTAAAAATAATATATTTTTAATTCCAAATACAATTTCACCTTTTTTTCCTAATCATATTCATAGTTTTTATATTTAAATATTAAAAATAGTTAAATTGTATCTAAGTTAAACTTTAAATTCAATTTTTTTATTTAGATTTATTAAATCAGACCAACCCAAGCGAAAATATGACATATTGCGTAAGACGCGCAACTACTCAAGTCACATTTTATCTTTAAATAATGATAAAGATTTTCAGGGATTACGTTGAATTCAAAAGTTATAAGTCATAATTTATGATGAGGTTTTAAAAGTCGTACATATTTTTTTATATTATTCTTAATATATATATGTATTTAATATATAATCTTAATATAAATATATTTTTAATACATATTTTTCATACCACAATTAATACATTAAATTAAAAATATGAAATAATGTCAAATTAAAAAATATATATAAAAATGTAAATGGTATAAATGTCTTTGTGTATTAAAAAACAATTTGGATCCATTAAAAAAGTTTTGCATTAAATAATATATTTTTATCTCCATTTTTTAACATACTCACCTACTTCCTCTCCACTCATGAGTGTACTCAACAAATATTTTTTTCAACTTGCTCAATAAATGGATTATGAGTAGGGGTGTTCAAAAACCGAACCGAACCGAACCGAAATTTTAAAAATGGTTTGGTATTTTGGTTTTTCGGTTTATTCGGTTCGGTTAACCGAAATTTTTTAAAATTACGGTTCGGTTTTCGGTTTCAACTTTAGAAACTTCGGTTAAACCGAAAAACCGAAGTTTTTTTTTATAAAAAAAAATTGTAATTAATGTTTAACCAATTTTATTTACTTCAAAAATTATTTATATCTTTTTCTATTTGAAGTGTTTTTGTATCCACAAGATGATTATTAAGTATTGTAAAAGAAGTTCATTCATCATATTTTGGTATATTATGAATCATTTTCGATATTTTTCTCATTGAAAATGTGTAAATAATATAATAATATGATTTAATTGATAAATTTTCTTTCGCCTATTTTTTGAATGTGCTTGTGTATTTGACATCATCATTTCATTTAATCATATTTATTTAAACTCATTGAATTTTTTTTGTAAAAAAAAAAAAAAACTCATTGAATTTTTTTTTTTTAAAAAAACAAAAAAAAGAGTGAAATTTCGGTTTAAAACCGAACCGAACCGAACACCGAAATTTAAAAACCGAACCGTAGTATAGTTAATATGGTTTGGTTCGGTTTATCCAAGTAAAAAAACCGAAAACCGAAAAACCGAACCGAAATTGTAAAAATCGAACCGAAAAACCGAATGAACACCCCTAATTATGAGTACAGGGCTGCATATTGTTACCACCGCTCAATAGCTTTAAATTCAAACAATTTATGATCAATATATAAAATGTTTAAATGATTTATGAATGTTTATGAATATCGATTTATTTATATAACTTTGATTATGTTTTTTAAAAGGGGATTCATTATAATTGTATTCAATTAAATTTCTTAATACAATTTTTATTATATAACCTCATGTTCAATTAAATTTTTTAATATTTAATTAACTAATCATTTATATGCATTTGAAAAACGCAAGAAATAATAAATATACTATCAATTGATTTTTTTTTAAAAAAATTCCTATCAAATGAATTGAAAAATGGCCTTATGTAAATTTATGTTGACTCTTATAAATTTATTGGCCCTTGCTCTGGTATTCATTTGTTGGAACACAAACAGCAAAATATCACAACAATAAATAATAGAGAAAAACAAGAAAAATTAAATAATAAGAATAAACAACACAAAAAATTTTAAGTAGTTGGACATCTCAATTGTTTGTCGATGTATAATTATTACAAGAAAATAGTCAATAATAATAAGTAATATTCGGTAAAGAAATTTATGAATCTACTGGCATACTAACCATGGCATTCCTTTGGCATCTCAGTGAACCTAGCATTATCTTTACAGTAATCATAAACCAAATACTTATCTTGAACACTTTTGATTTGGTTTTTCTTCTTTTTGTCCAACTTTCTATTGGTCGATTTATCCCACCAAAATTGGCCTTGTTTACCACATTTTACCATAGAATCATTAGATGATAATGCACATGCATCAACTTCAAATGAACCAAAAGTTGCAACAAAAGGGGCATAGCTCCAATTTGTCTTCACTGTTCCTCCTCTTGTGGCCCAATCATCACCATTCCACAATGACCCATGTATTCCCATTGCTTGGCTCTTTGGGTATGGAATCCCTTTTGATTCTTTGTTCTCAAATACTCTTATTGGGACTTCATCAACTTGGAATCTGTATTAGTGGACAGTGCAAATACTCTTTAAAGTGGACAGTGCAAAAGTTTGACTTGTATTAGTATTAAATTATATGGGACATGACCCTCAAATTGAATGAATTCTATAATTAAATTTTCTAAATGGTTATCATTTAATAGTTATCGTAAAAGTATTTATTTTTTTCATAAAATACATTTTTAAATAAATAGTGAACAATTCATCCAAATTATTCATTAATAAAATGAAAAAAGTTGTAAAAATACATTCTAAATTAGAGAGTGAACAATTTAAAAGGAAATATAGACAATTGAAACGAGAACAATGAAGTATATCTTTTCGTTTTCTTTTTCTTTTTGTATGTAAATGTCAGTGGCATGCAGTATTGTTCAGTGTTTTCCTTAATTTATTAGGAAAATTTTCCTAAAGAATAAGAAAGAAAGAAAAAGGAGAAAAAAAGTATAATTACATGATATAGCGATGATTCCAGAAGAAGGAATAGTTATGGAAGTCTGTGGTTGGATCAAACCAAAGGCCATGCCTCTGCTCTCTGTTTCCAGTGCCATTAGAATATACATTTGTTTGCACCAAATAAGGTTGTCCTGATTCATTGCCCAGAAACTCAAAGTCTAACTCATCATGATTAGACCCCTCCGATGCTAACTGCATTTATAATTAATTTTCATCATCAAAATCTAATTGCACATTATGATTCACATAACTTCAAATTAATATTTATTTTGCAACAGAAAAATATATAACATATATAAAGAAAACATGAACTTACATAGAATGCAGTGACAGTTCCAGCTGATTCACCTTGAACTAATTTGATCTCTGCACTAACTTTGCCATATAAATACCTCTGCTTGGATTCAAATCCACAACCTAAAAATGCACAACACAAAGGTTGAAAATTTGTGTAAAACAAAAGAAAAAAAAAAGAAGGGAAACGGAGACACGAAAATCTATTTATTTAGTTTGAAATTGCATTATTACCTGTAGTATTATCAAGATTTAACAAAACCTTGTCACCTTGATTAATAATGATGTGATCTGGTGCCCAAATGGGCACAAAGATATCACTGAAATTAGCAGAAGCTACTATGTTCTTGTTTAGAAACATAGATAAATTGAAAAGAAATAACACTACTGTTAAACTTGAGTGGAACTCCATTTTCTTGCTGAGATTTTGAAGGGATTCGGAGCATGCAAATTCCTACAGGCTACAAAGTTTGGAGCCATTTTATAGGGCTTATGGGAAGATGAAATGGGGTTCTATAGGAAGTGGTTTCTGCAAGATTCCTTGTGGAATTCTCATAGATGTCAGGAGGCACTATGTAATTTCTATTATTATATTAGGTCCTTGTAATATCTTCTTCTTCTTCTTTTTTTCTTTTTTTCTTTTTTTTGTTCTCTCTGTTTGCCATTATCACCATTTTGATTAGAGAGTGAGGAATTAAAGGAAAGGAAGAAGAATTGGTTATCATGTGTTAGTGCTGTCCACTAATTCAGTACAGAAAAAAAAAAATCAATGCTCTCATGCGCGGAAAATTCATTATAGTGGGCTGACTTCAAATCTTATAGACATGATCTAATAATTTGACAGAAGATTAAAGAAATTCATGCAAATATTATTTCCTATAATTCATATAATTACCCTAGATCATAATCTCCAGAGTGGCTGCTTTCTTGTTTCAACAGAAAAGCAGTAGCTTGTGCATTAATTGATAACTAGCCCTTCAAGTTCTACATAGTTAATACTCCCATAAAAATTTGAATATTCAGTCTTCTAAAATAAAGTTTCATTAACAATTTTTTAAATTTAAAGGATTTATATTTCACTAACTCATTAATCCAATTAATAATAAGAATAATATGGTAACTCTTTTAATGCCAAAGACTTTTATTAATTTTTAGACTAAATTAATTGTAAATATTCAATTCCGAACAATAAGTAGATTAAAGTAATATTTTGGATTCAATTCATTTTCATGTAATAATAGCCACAAAAAAAAAAAAGAACAACAAGAAAGAGTGGGGTGGTTGTGCATGCAAAAATCTGGGAATCAAATACAGCCTGGATATTTCCTCAAAAAAAAAAAAAATACAGCCTGGATGAACCATTACCAAGCCACGATAAAATAGAAAATCATTTCCCTCAGTTTTCACTATTAATTAAGAAATGATAATCTTGGATTTTATGGTATTTTGATCAAACTTTCCTGTCTGGAGTCGGGATGTATTAGACAGGAAAATAATCTACTTTTATATATTTATTTGTTTGTTATGATATGCCACTTCTACCGATTCAAGTATTTTTATGTATTAAATTAAGTTATGTAGTGAAAATTTTAAAAAAATATTCCCAAATTTAATTGTTAGACAAATTATAAACATAATTTGTGATAGCCTAGCAAGTTAAGTCAATTTTATTTGTCTCATTCCCTAATTAAGGAAGTGATACAAGGTCCCCCGGACAGAGGTGAATTGACAAAGGATGGATTGGTAAAGGAAGAGTGTATATGCATTCTTTCTTTTATTAGTATGAATTAGATTTCTAGAAAAGTCAATTATGCCTCCTTCTGATAGAGGATATTGGTGATAGTCAATTGATTTACTTTCAAAATCTAATTATTTAGGTACATCTCACGATTTATAATAGTAACAGTATTGAGATCGAAATTGTTATATCTAGATATAAAAAAAATACAAGAGAGAATATAGAAAAATTCAAAAGAATATTACACGCGGAGTGGATATTACTAGCTGCATTTAAAAAAGCTGATACGTAGTATCTATTTCTTCAATTATTTTATTAATGTTGATAATGGAATAAGTCTCATTATAAAATTATTCAAATAATGGTTTCAAAGCATTCAATATGCCAATTAGGGTTGTATTCAAACGCAAACAAACCGACCTTGAAGGTTTCTAGCTTGAGTTCAAATAGTATTCAAACACTTTTTGAGTTCATTTGATTAACGTTCAAGTTCGAAATATTGTTCGTATTAATTCGATTATTTGTTCGAATTGTTCACGAGCGTTCAAGTTCAACTCGTTTAATCTAATGAACTGAACTCAAATTTCTCGATTAGTTCGACTTCGAATTTTATTTTTTGTTTTAATTGTTACAAAATCCTAGCATAGACTACTCTATGATTCCTAAACTAACCATTTTGCAATCATGAAAAGCTCTCAAATATCTATTGGTTGTTTTCTTGTGATCCATAAATATTTATACTTTTGGAAAAAAATGTTACACAATATAGAGAAATAAAACTTGAGAATAAAAAGACAATTTCACAACGCAATAATTATAGTGAAAACTCCAAAACAGGATAAAACCACTTTTGTTGTCAAAGACAACCATAAAAAATCCATTGTGTAGAAAATTGTTGCAACTACACTCAATAATTTTCTCACATCTAAAACAAAGATAATTACACTCAAAGAAACTCTCTCTCAAATCTTCAAAGAAGATCTCATTCTCTGAGCTTCTTGCACTCGCTTGCTTGGATGCCTTTCAAAGCATGCAATTAATGCCTTTTATAGGCAAAATTGGCACACAATTTTGGACTAAAATATGAAGGTTGCCCTTGTTTTTATTCTTGAATGTTCATCTAACAAATGGTATTTGAGAGTAGAGATAGGTAGGACTACATCGAAGGCTTCACCATAAAGAGTACACACTTAGAATCAAAGATAAATTCTAAGATTTTATATCGACAAATGTTGAACAAATCTACTGAAAAATTATTGTACAACTTTCATTTTAACTTTCTAGAGAGTTCATCAACAATTGACTTCATCACAACACCTTTCATTAATGCCAACCAATTCTTATGTGCCAAAAACCCTCTAGAAGTTACACATTCTCTCTCATGGCAATTTTGGGAGTCTAACAATATATCATGAGGATGTACACTTTATTTAAGAAAAGTTCATCTTCTACCTCTCTAAAGGTAGACAGACTTTTAGTTTCTCTATCGGTTTTTGACTTTAAATTATTTGTCGAATCAGCTCAACTTTTTGGAAAATTTATTTTGAGTTGCCCAGGTTGTCCACACCTCTACCAAATTTGTTTCTTGTTCATGAAGCTCTTCTTCCCACTTCCAACTACCATCAAAGCCAAGTCATCAGACGGAACACTTTATTCACCCTTTAGCCTCTTTTCTTCGATGAAAAGTTTGTCGGTAACATCTAATAACACAATCTTTTTTTTCCCATGAATCAAAATGGGATTCAAGTGTTTACAAGAATATGGAAGATACCAGATGAGCCTCAATTCTACATCTTCGTCATCCATCTTCACTCTAATGGCTTCCAGTTTAGAAACAATACCATTTAAGACACTCAGATTGTTAGAAATAGTTGAGCCTTCAGTAATATGTAGAATATGAAGATGTTCTTTGAGATATACTTGATTAAAGGAACTTTTTGTTTGATACATGCCTTCAAGCTTCTCCCAAAGTTCTTGGCCTAGGAAATTCCTTTCACATTAGGAAGAATGTTCTTGGCCAAATATAATTGTATCAAACTTGCAACTCTCAAATTGAATTATTATCAATCTTCATAGTTCATTCTGGATTTTGAATCTTCTTTGCTTGTTATGCGGTCAATTTTTCCTTCAACGGTTTGCGTAACCCGAATTTAATCATTACATCTTTGACTTATACTTGCCACAAGCCAAAGTTTATTTTATTATCAAATCTTTCTACATTAAATTTAACTATTGACATTTTAACTTATGTTTTGATATCATTTATTGGGAAAAAATATCACACAATATAAAAAAAAAATTGGAAATAAATTTTTTTTTTACAATACAAGAATTATAGTGAAAACTCCAAAATATAATAAAAACCACTTTCTTGTAAAAAACAACTAAAGAAAATTCACTATTTACATTCACTAATTTTTTTAAGCTAAAAAAAATCTCTCTCAAATCTTCAAAGAATATATCATTCTCTAAGCTTTTTGCTCTCATTTGCTAGGAGCCTTTTAGAGCCTGCAATTGATGCCTTTTATAGGTAAAATTGGCACACAATTTTGGGAGAATTTAACCAAAATAATCATATTTTTAACATTTTGATCCAAAATAACTCTATTGTATGGGGATGTACAAAAATAACCCAAAAAGTATTTGAAAATAACGTCTAAATAATTTTGTTAAGAAGACGTATTTGTCAAACACATAAAGACTTTTGGTAAAGGGTAGACGTGATTGTGAATCACGTCTTCTTAATTAGATTTCTTTTTAAAAAATTCATTTTTTTAAAAGTGAGTAATTTTTGTTTTTTTTTAAAAAAAATCTGAAGACTTTTTTTTTTTGAAATAGTGAGTAAAAAAAAACTTAGACGTGATTGTGAATCAGTCTAAGTTTTTTTTTTAGTCATTAAATATCTAAAAAAAAATTTTTAGAAACTTTTCCTTTTTTTTAATGAAATAGTAAGTAAATTTCTTTTAAAAAAAAGTTAGCCACCTAAAAATAAATAAAATTTTTGCCACATTAGTTTTAGATGTCTAATTTCTTTAGATAAATTGACTAACTATTTAATTAAATAAAGGTAAATTTTTTTTAAAAAAATAGAAGATCAGCTTTTACTACTATTAGTGTAAAAATAATATTTTTAATATTAGTGTAAAAATTTAGTGTCAAAATAAATTTCAATATTACTGTAAAAATATTTTTTAAAATTTTTATTCCAAAATTTATATAATAAATAAATATTATTAATTTTTTTAGGTGTCTAACGTTTTTTTAGACAAATTGACTAACTATTTCTTTAAATAAAGGAAAAGTTTAAAAATAAAAAAAGATAGAAGATAATGTTTAATAACTGTAAAAATAGTGTAAACATAATATTTTTAATATTAGTGTAAAAATTAGAGAATTTAACCAAAATAACGTCCATTGGAAGACGTGATTCTTAAGCTTTTTTTTAAAAAAAACTTTTCTTTTTTTTAATATAGTGAGTAAATTTAAGAAAATAAATAAAAGTCTTTAGATTTTTTTTTTGAAACTTTTTCTTTTTTTTAATGAAATAGTGAGTAAAATTTTACACTAATAGTATTAAACATGATCTTCTATTTTTTTTTTCATTTTCAAACTTTTTCTTTATTTAATGAAATAGTTAGTCAATTTGTCTAAAAAAAAGGTTAGACATCTGAAAACAAATTAATAATATTTATTTATTATATAAATTTTGGAATACAAATTTTAAAAAATATTTTTACACTAATATTGAAATTTATTTTGACACTAAATTTTTACACTAATATTAAAAATATTACTTTTACACTAATAGTAGTAAAAGCTGATCTTCTATTTTTTTAAAAAAAAAATTTGCCCTTATTTAATTAAATAGTTAGTCAATTTGTCTAAAAAAAAATTAGACATCGAAAACTAATGTGGCAAAAATTTTATTTATTTTTAGGTGGCTAACTTTTTTTTTTTAAAGAAATTTACTCACTATTTCATTGAAAAAAAGGAAAAGTTTCTAAAAATTTTTTTTAGATATTTAATGACTGAAAAAAAACTTAGATTTGATTCACAATCACGTCTAAGTTTTTTTTTTTACTCACTATTTCAAAAAAAAAGAGTCTTCAGATTTTTTTTAAAAAAATAAAAATTACTCACTTTTAAAAAAAACAATAAAAAGTTAAAAAAAAACCTAACTAAGATCACGTCTTTGAATGAACGTGATTCACAATAACGTCTATCATTTACCAAAAGTGCGGACGTTTTTGCCAAAGACGTCTTCTTAGCAAAATTGTTTAGACGTTCTTTTTAAATACGTATTGGGTTATTTTTATACCCCACACATTAGGATTATTATGGATCAAAAGGTTAAAAATGGGATTATTTTGATTAAATTCTCCAATTTTGAACTAAAAAATCTAAAGGCTGTCCACGTTTTTCTTTCTTTTGTATGTTCATCTAACAAATATATTGGGAGTTTATTTAGGAAGGAAGGATGTAGTGGAATGGTACCGCCCCACTAGCAAATACATCTTTGGAAAAGCTAATATCTTAACACCAATATAGCTCATATCATATTTGATTGAATTCATATCTTAACTTATCGAATTCACTAGGGTGGAGTTGTAAAAATAGATACGTTATACATTTACTAATATTAATGTCCAATAAGATTATAAGAATTCAACATTGTTGCTAATAAAAATATCAAAACGTATCATTGATTGTGTTATTGTATTTCAACAACATACTATGTATAAATATGATCAAATTATATTTTGAGATTCTAATTAGATGAAAAAGCCCACTTTTAGAAATTTCCAAAAAAAAAGTGTTTCGCATGCCATGCCAAGTTAATGGCTTGCCGATTTGGATTAACTTAAAATCTAGTACTACTAGCTATCAAGTACTAGAAATCATGAATTATCTACGAGAATAGCATGATGCCTAGAATGACTGGAGTTGAAGTTGGATAGGAATTAATTTTTGAAGTCTTTGTGTTAATACTAAAATGAAAGAAATATATTTAAATGATTTTTTATTTTCTAAGTTAAATGGACTCATATATTAAATAAATAAATAAAATAGTCAAATATAATTTAATAAATTAATCAATTAGTTCAAAATTTAACTTCAAGATTTTTAATGTGGAAGGAAAATACTTAAATTACAAGTGAGGAATCGAGGAACTATTAACCCAAAAGAAATCTTAAATTTCTGAAATCATTTTTCTTTCCCAAATCAATCTTTAGTTGCTCTTGATTGTTTAAAATAAATAGATTTTAATTTTTCTTTTTCAGCTGTTTTGAGTTTTTCCTTTTTGTCTTTAAAATATTGTAAACATGTTTTCAAGAAACTGCCTCAGAAATACTTTTTAAAATAGGTTTTACTTATTCATGTGGTCTAAAATAAAAATATCACACTAATCTTTAAAAAAAATTTAACAAAAATTTTTGAAGTCATCATAATCCCAAGAAAGTTTTGTACTTAAAACTACTTAATTTTTATATAATTTGGACACAAATCTTTCCTTTCATTTGCATAGTAAGCACAAAAATCCTATTTTAATTAAAAATTCTACTGAATAACAGCCTTTTAGTGGTTTTTTCTTTTTGGTAAATGCACGGAAAATACATTACCCAAAAGAATTCCTATCTTTAATCTTTCCTTTATTTATTTTCTTTTCAATTCATTCTTTATACTTAATTCAAAGTACCCATCTCCCCAATTCAGAGTCTGAGTACCCTCCAAATTCAACAATTCCCAGAATATTGCATAAGTCCAGATCTTCCTCTCCCCTTCAATAAGAGTCTGAAGGCGCTGCTGTCGAGTTTTTTCATTGAAAGAAGAAGAACCCACGGTAGTAGCCATAAGTTTTGTGGAAGAAGAAGCCCAAGTTAGTTATTTGCGGGGCGGGGCGGAGCGCGGCGGTGCGGTTAGATAAAAGAAAGGAATAAGATGGGATAGGGAGAGAAAATCAAAATACAACTAGGTCATATATATGCATACAATGATACAAATAAAATTCTGTAATCAATCAAATCAATACGATTTTTTTATTATTATTTTGTGAATCAACATTGGGAAGTAAATCTTGAAAATTATAATTGGTGGAGCAATGTCATAGATGATATATTTTGGTGTTTAACTAAGGAATGTGAATATTTCTTCTTAGCCATAAAAGAGTTTGCATATAATTTGATTGGAAAGTTAGCAAATTAAGGGTACGTACTTTTTAAATTTTTTAATTTTGATCATATATTTTCTATTTTTAATTTTTCAGTATTAGTATTTTTTAACTTTTTTTAACTTTGGTAATATATCTTTTATTTTTAATTTTACAATACTAGTAATTTTTTATTTTTTTATTTTTATCGATTCGACTATTTTTTTTCCTTACCAACATTATGCAAAATTGAAGGCTCACATTTGTATGATGATATATATTTCGTTTTCATGAGCATAAGTTTGCAACAAATTTTAATTTGAAGAAAAAAAAGATGAAGGAAGAAGGAGAAAAGGACAAAAGAAATAAGTGGAATTAACAAATGACCAAATTTGTTTATGAAAATGACATATATGTCTTCATAAAAATGTGAGACACTGATTTTACATCATGTTGAAAAAAAATGACCGAATTAATTAAAATAGTACAATTCAAAATATAATATATGGTATTAAAGTTGAAAAAGTAAAACAATACATATATTGAATTTGACAATTTTTCCTAATTTGATCTCACATTAGTTTGGGAACTTCTAAGAAAATAAGATTTATTAATGCCTAAGAATAGTGATTAGAGCTATGTGGTTTTTGAATTTATCCCTATAAAGAAAGGTTAGAATCTTTATACACTCATTATAAACAACTTATTCTTCAAAGGCGTTAGTATAAAGATTTTCGTTCCAATCTTCCACATTAATTGGAAGTGGAGTGGCTATATAGAAACTTATTTAACACGTTTATAAAGTGTCTGCCTAAGCATATAGTAAAATCTAGTTTACCAATTTGGTCCCCGTTAAAAGAATTTATTACCCCTATTGTTATTGTTACTAATTGAAAGTTAACAATCAAAATACACCAACTGGATTTTTCAAAGTTGCTCTAATACCATAGCTAAACTATCGTTACAATTATGATAGGTAAAAAAAATACCATTGTCTAACATTGGAATTTCATAGAAATTAATTAAACAATGCTTGGATGAATAAATGATTTTTTAATAGAAAAGGGAGGATAAATACAATGAATGATGAGGAAACAGAAGAAAAAGATAAGAATGAGTTTATGTTATTGTTGAGAATGACAAATATATCTCTTAATTAAATGAGCGGAAGTTGCATTTTTTTATAGTTTGACTGCTTGTGTTGTTAAAAAAAAGTTTAAATACTAAAACTAAAATTTTTGAAAGTTTAAATTCATGTGGCACTTTTTACTTCTTTTTTTTTAATAGAAAAGAGAGGATAAATACAACGACTGATGATGAAATAGAAGAAAAGATAATAATTAGTTTGGTATGGACATTTTAATTCTAAATCTTGAGAAAAAAACTCTCTTATTGTTTTTAACAAGGTGTTTTGACGAGTGAGTGGTGATTTGATTTAATGTTTTAATTCAACTAGCTTATTCAATGGCAATAGGGCAGGATATGGTTGAGGACCCCTATCCCTATATTTGTCTCCACCTCACTTTTTGTTACTTTTTTTAAAAACATTTATATTTATAATTTATCACATACATATATATATATATATATAATAAATACAAACTATTTCTAGAATATAATAAAACTATTAAATAAAGAGAAATAATTACTTTTCTTCAATCTTTATCTTTGTTTATTTTTTTATTTTTATTTTAAAAAAATGTATATCATTGTGGAGAATATAATTCGAGCTTATGATATTTATTATCATATGCCTTCAATTTTAAACTTATTTATAAAAGATTAATTTAAATAATTAAAAAATATTGATTTGATATAATTTCCATAAATATTTAATATATATATATATATATATTTACATATACATGTGTGTATAAATATATATAAAAAAATGTCATATCACAAGTTCTTGAACCCAAAATGCGACTATTGCTTTGACAATCAACTAATTGTGAATCCTTGTCATAATAACAAAATAGATATTATAAGTTAACAATATGTATACAAGAATGGTTAGTTAGACCCATAATCATTGTATCATAATCTCTTGAAATCTCAACAACATTAGAATATATAATTAATACGATTAGTTGAGAGATATAAATATGACAAGTAATGTATAAAAAAGATAAATACATAATATGTAAACATATTTAGATATTTTTATAAGTGTGCTTATATGTATAAAATATACGTCATTCGTCCCAATTTAATAGTTTTTTTTTCGTTTGTTCCAAATTATAGGCTCATTTATTTATTAAGAATATAATATATTTTTTAGTTGACTAAAATATTACTATTTAAAGTTAGAGTATTAAGTATACTTTGAACAACAATTACTAAGTTTATTGTTGGAATTTTTTTAATTAATTAATGAGATTGCACATTCACAATAATTTATTAGTGTTTCTAATGCTCAAATTTCTTAATATTAAATGAATATTTTAATAATATTCAATCAAATATATATTTTTAAAATAATATTAAATATATTTTTTAAATCGATGTGAAAAATAAAAAAAAATATTAAGTTATGATGGATGGAATACAAAATAATATATATGTGTAAGGATGAAATTAGATTGTGATTTTTTTTATGACCCACATTAAGTTATGGAGAATCGTATCCTTTATAAACTAATCATATGTTAATCATGAGTTATATTAACTGATTGATGCGCATGTTTTGTTGTAGTAAAACTATAATAGTCAATTGAAAAAATTTAAGAAATCTATTAAGTAAAAAAAAAAATGAAACGGTTGAAATTTATAAGATCAGGGAATATCTTTTTCTTTTTATAGATTAGGATCGTATCTGTAATTGCTTTAAAAAAATCAAGATAGTGAGTTTATCAAACTCTACTCCAGCTAAGTTCAGATGCCATTCCCAGGCAATCAATCTTGGGCCCCAAGGAGACCTTTTCTTTTACTTCTCCTACTGCCTTTCTTCAGGCCCATTCTCTCATTTGCCTGCTATACGCCTATACCCACCCCCGCGCTTCGCTATTATTTTAAAAAATAAAATTAAAATTAGCCCTGCACAAGTAGGCTAGTGAAAATTAATATTTTTTATTAAAGGATAGGTCTTTTAGTAAGGTTGTGTTGTTTTTTTTTTTTTTTTTTTGAGCCCTTCATAATTAACATCATAATAGAGAAATAAAGTTTCTTTATCACATTCAGAATCTTTAGCTGCAATATTGCATATTGTTGCCAATATTAATACTGAATAAAGATTCATATCCAAACATTAAAAACCATTAACACATTGTTCTAGCAAAGAAATATCCAGCAAAACAACCTTAAATCATAGCTGAAGAAGGTTTCAATTCATCAGAAGTTCGATGAATTTTTGCATGTTCAGAAAAGAAGATCCTCCTTTGCTGATACTCTTTTGAGCCAATTCTCTCAACTTCAATGCATTAGCTTTAATGTTACCATCAGAAAGTAACATTTCAATCTTTTTCAGAATCTCTTCCTTTGATCTAATGCCATTTTCATCAGGATCCAATCTCAGCCCAACTTTCCATAACTCACATATGTGTTCCTGGACTTGGAAATGATCTGCAAAATATGGCCAGCAAAGAAGAGGAACCCCAAGACTAACACTCTCCAATGCCGAGTTCCATCCACAATGTGTCAAGAAACACGAAACAGCACGGTGATCTAACACCTTATGTTGGTCTGTCCATTCCACAATCTTTCCCTGATTCCCCACCCTCTCGAGGAATCCATTGGGGAACACTGAAGGTGCTTTGTTTCCCAGGTATGTTCCAAAAGCCCACAAGAAAGGCCGTCCTGATAATTCTAGGGATAATGCAAGCTCGTCCAATTGGTTTTGGTTAACAACTCCAGTGCTACCAAAAGCAACATAAATCACTGATCCTGGTTCTTGATTATCCAGCCAGGTTAGGCAAGAAGTATCCTCAGGCCAAAAACTTCCAGATTTTGCACAAATTTCTTGTTTCCTATTGTTGAGAAATGGACCAACAGGGAGGAATTTTGGGATCAGGTCACAACTTATTGAGTCAAGTTCATAAAATGCATTTCCGAGAATACATTTTACACGATTTGCTGTCTGCAGTGAAGCTATGCCAATGTCCAAAAACACCTTTTGCATCTTTTCCTGGTCACCTAGAAAATGTAAGCCAGTCAAGAACAATGTGAAATTGTCAGCCAACCAAAACATTCAAAGGATCACAAGACCCTAGAAATTGCAATAGGAAAATAATCGTTTACTTCTTTTTTTAATCAAAATCTTCGAATCCTAAACCACTTAGATTCAATTAAATCGTTTGACTGAAAATACGCTCAGAGTTTGACTCTTATTTGGATTGAAGGTCCTACCGCATATAAATTTTTTAAAATTAAGGGAAATCAAACTTTTGATCTTACTTGAGTTTTAATCATTTGTTCAATAGTTGTCACAAGACATAAATTAAATATAACATAAAGTTAATTGAAAAAGTCTTGATACGCAAACTCACCGCTGCTGCCTGAACCTAGCATCTCTTTTGGAAAATTTGTTTGTCGGTTTTCAGTATTATTCCCTGGTGAGAAATTAAATATATCCCATAAGAAATTATGGAGCCTTAAATTGCTTAAACAATAATCGAAATGGAAAAAAATAAGGTATACAAAGAGAGGAGAAAAAAAAAGAAAAGAAATTTCCATTGCTGCCCTTACCTTTAGCTCCATGGTTGAGGTTCAAAGATTGAAAGAAAGCCAAAGCTGCTGGTCCAGACGACCAGAAACCGAACTGTTGAGCACCAATTTTTTCAGCTACATCCAAAATCCATCCAATTGTTAAATCGGCAATAACAGCAGTGATGGGCTCATTACCATTATTTGATTGATTTATTTTATCAATCAAATCCATCAAATGGTTTGGCATCACTTTCTTAAGACTGTCAAGAATTTTCAAAGGATCAATTCTATCATTCAAATCTTGTAGCCCATCAGGAATTGAAGTTAATGTAAGTACACCATCAGCTTTCTCCTTTTCCTTCTCTGCCATTGCTGCAGTGATTTTTGAATGTATGAAATCTGTGTTAACAAATGTAACCTTGATTCCTTGTGCTGCAATTTTGTTACAGAATTGCAAGAATGATCTCACATGGGCTTGGGCTGGGCATGCAACTGCGAGTACATGTGGTTTCTTCTCCATATCAGTTCTGATTGCTTTGATAAAACTTTGATATCACCAAATCAACAAGAATAATCAAAGGAAGGAAAAAAAATTTTAAAGAAAACAAAAGGTAATATAATGCAGAAACTATACCTCATTCTGATGTGTTTTTTCCTATCTATTCCTTTTTGAGATATTGCAGCGCGGGGGGGGGGGGGGGGGGAGAATAAATATGCATACTTCTATATGTGCAAATTATATAATTTTTTTCCTTAAATACTTGTTTCTGCTTTAGCGATTGTCAAGATCTTTTAAGATTCCGAGTTTTTGACTAATCTGATTAATTAAAATTTACCTATTGTATGTGAAATTATCAAATATATGAATATCAAATAGTATTAATGGGCACCGGTTATATGTGATCTAACAATTACTAAGCAGCGATGTTTTGGTAAAAAAAATAATTATGTTATTAAAATTAAATTAACAACTTAAACGTTGAAAGGAATCTTTATTTAAAATCAATAATAGTAAGTATTTATAAACTATAGTTCCTTTCCTTTCTTTTTTTTTTTGAAGGGGGTTGGGAGGGGCGAGGAGCAATTAAAATTTCTTTTGTTGGTTAATTTTCTGGAAGCGAAAATAATTAGTGTATCTGAAATAATAACATTTGAAGCATTCCCTACTTGTCTTCTATTAGCTTTTTGTTGTTGGTTCTTATAAAATAAAATAAAATAAAAAGCTTTTTTGTTGTTGGTCTCTTGTTGTCCTTTTTTATTATTGTTTTTCTATATTTTTAAACTTCACTATTATCAATACGAACTGTATACACTTGGTATTATAGCTCTTCTTATTAGTTCGTGGTAGATGATGATTTTTCAGTTGAGGTCGCAATATGCAAATGCAAATGAATTTGGTGATATTTACGAAATTCATTTAGATACACTTATGTTTGAACATAATTGAATTAGATCTATATGTTATGTATATATCCATTTATTCATTTTTTCACAAATCTTTTTTTTTTCCCGTTTTTGATGAATTCTTTATCGCCATTAATTAATTTTCTTTCCTTTGAGGAAGAAGCGTTATATTTGTATAGTAGTTGAACACTGTGTTGATGAGTATCATTGAATTATTTGTTATGGTAGGATCATGTCCCGACGACGCTGGCCGTAATGCTATAATGGCAGAGAGATATACATGTTGATTTTCATGGGGGATAGGAGCATTAATCGGGAGAAAATTGTGGATAGGTTAAGTTAGTTAAATTTCCACTTACTCCATGAAAACTTAGATTGATTAGAGGGGTTTAATTTAAGCATTTAGCACGTCTCGTGAACTGAATATAAATTTTCAATAAACTCTGATACCATTTTAAATTTTCACATGCTCTAAAAGGTTAATCACGTGTGAACTGAATACAAATTTTCAATAAACTCTGATACCATTCTAAATTTTCACTTTCAATAAACTCTGATACTATTCTAAATTTTCACATGCTCTAAAAGGTTAAGCTGATAGAGAATTATTGAATTTAAACATTTAACAAATTCCACATTATTTTTTGAAGAACAATATAATATATCAGGTTGGCACCAGGGTTGTACATAGGAGTCATAGAGTAGCAAAGGAGTCTGTCGATAAAGAGTTGTCATGTGAACCATGGGTTTCACGATGTTATTTCTAATGTGATAGTTTGAAATTTATGCATGGAATTATTAGGTGAAATATGACTCTCTCACCTTTAGCACATTATTTTTTTAGGTTCTTGTAAACTAATCTTGTTATGTACTTCTTTTACATCTATTCAATTTGTTCTAAGGACACATAATTCCTCTGCCCATCATCTTGCAGCCTATATATATGCTTACAAAAGGCATGCTTCTTATGTATCACTAAACTTTGTATCTTCGTCTTTTGTTTAATAACATTTTCTTTCTTAACAAAAAAAAAAAGTGTATGTTCATTTCAAGTTTGACACAAAATCAAGAAAACAATAAGGCAATCTTGCATTTTGTTGATGATTTAGTTGCAAACATCTTCCTTATGCCTTCAATCTCTACACCTTTTGGGCTTATATATATAAGATAGCAGAGATAGTCCTATTTTTCCCCTTTAGTAGTCACACATAGGGGTGTTCAAAAACCGAACCGAACCGAAAAAACCGAATCGAACCGAACCGAAATTTTAAAAATGGTTTGGTATTTTGGTTTTTCGGTTTATTCGATTCGGTTAGCCGAAATTTTTTAAAATTACGGTTCGGTTTTCGGTTTCAACTTTAGAAACTTCGGTTAAACCGAAAAATCGAAGTTTTTTTTATAAAAAAAAAATTGTAATTAATGTTTAACCAATTTTATTTACTTCAAAAATTATTTATATCTTTTTCTATTTGAAGTGTTTTTGTATCCACAAGATGATTATTAAGTATTGTAAAAGAAGTTCATTCATCATATTTTGGTATATTATGAATCATTTTCGATATTTTTCTCATTGAAAATGTGTAAATAATATAATAATATGATTTAATTGATAAATTTTCTTTCGCCTATTTTTTGAATGTGCTTGTGTATTTGACATCATCATTTCATTTAATCATATTTATTTAAGCTCATTGAATTTTTTTTGTAAAAAAAAAAAAACTCATTGAATTTTTTTTTAAAAAAAAAACAAAAAAAAGAATGAAATTTCGGTTTAAAACCGAACCGAACCGAACATCGAAATTTAAAAACCGAACTGTAGTATAGTTAATATGGTTTTGTTCGGTTTATCCAAGTAAAAAAACCGAAAACCGAAAAACCGAACCGAAATTGTAAAAACCAAACCGAAAAACCGAATGAACACCCCTATTCACACATCAAACCTAGGAAAAAAGCTTAAGGAGAGGGTAAATTAAGTTTTTAAATGATTTAGAAAACTTTTTTTTTAAAATCCTTTTTAATATGGTTTAAATACCTTTTTAATTTTTTTAACCAACACTTAGTATGAGAGATTAAAAAAAAAAGTCATAGTGAAAACTATAACTAACCTCAATCAATGAAGGAAGAATTAATAGTCTCTCCGTCCCACAAAGATAGATTTGATTTCTATTTTCATTTTTCCCAAATTATAGCCCAATTCTCTATTTAGAATATAGAGAATTTTTCAATTCTCTATTTTCAGTGAATACAGTTAATTTAGAATATAGTTAATTTCTCTATTATAACACATTGACACAACCATTCATTTTTAAGATTAGTTTTTGAACTCTAACCATAATTGCATTCCAACTAATTCTTTTGAGTCCCATCATAATTAAACATTTCATTTCACAAAAACAAAATCATGTATTTATGGTGTCATCAAAGCAAGTTTAATAAATGTGATTATTATTTCAATAAAAAAGTTAATTATTGAGTCAATT
The DNA here is from genome assembly GCA_019593545.1 of Apocynum venetum. Taxonomy (NCBI): domain Eukaryota; kingdom Viridiplantae; phylum Streptophyta; class Magnoliopsida; order Gentianales; family Apocynaceae; genus Apocynum; species Apocynum venetum. The sequence goes on along the minus strand of SRSM01000653.1, from coordinate 45,923 downwards.
CTAGTATAAGGAAAAAAATGGGAAAAATATAAAAATATTCACAATTTCAACAATATTAAACATGTATATTAATCTTAATCGATGTGAAAAATTGAGTTGTTTATCTTAGTAAGACACGTGGAGTATAAAAATGTAAAATATTAAATAAGACAAGTACACGGTAATAAATGCACAATAACTACATAAAATACAATAATTTATAGTCTTTTGATTTTTTTCAAAAAACCAACATTCATTATTAATTATCAACCTAAAGATTTGTAAAATTCTTCAATGAGATCAAATTTTCAAATCAATGCTGAATGATTAATCCTCTTCCTATAAAATAGGATCACCCAATTACATTCGGGGCTTTGATTGATTGTCAGAAAAGTAAAATTATTTAGGAATATGATTCCTAAATATATGATTTTAGAAAAATAAATTCAAATAGATTACTTATCCTGTGTTTGAAAATGTTGTTATGGAAATTGTCAAAATTTATATTCATATATTTGTTTCAAATAAATGAATTAAAGAATGTATTCAATTTATACTAAAACAATTCAATACTCTCATAAATATTATGTTTGTAATAATTATGTTTTAACTTCTTTAAATGTATATAAATAAAATTATTATGTTTACAAATAAAAATTATATAAAAATGTTACATTTTTTAAATTAAAAAAAACCACATTTCTTAATTCAATCCTTAAATTTTCCAAAATTAATTTTCTCACAATTTCAACTTTTAGCCCCAAAAAAAACACAAGAAGGGGAGAGAGAGAGAGAGATTTTAAAAAATAAAAAATACAATATATATTGAAGATAATAAAAAGAGAATATTTTAAAGCGGGTATGAAGCAAGTGTGGATACGGATGGATATCCATTGGATACAACAAGATCTTGTATATTAAAAATGTCTATTAATCTTAATCGATGTGAAAAATGAAACTATCTATCTTAGTAAGACCATTAAAACCCATAATTTTAACTACATCTCTAATAAAACTAGATGTTTTTATTCCCATTTCAACCTGATTCATGCTCATTCCTAATTTCAAACGTGATACCCCGAGTTCGAGAACCCACCTGGAATACCAACATAATGCAGCCTAGATTTGTTTACCAATACAAAAACATTGTTTTAAATTCCCATCAAATTGTTTTTTTCAAAACATGTTTCGCCTTCAAGATTTTTATTGTATAAAAGTTTTAAATTATCTTCCAAACCCCCCATATAAGTATCACTTATTCATATAAAGAACAATTTTCTCAATATTTTTTATTTAAAATAGTACTTTCAAAATAATACTTTAAATATGGCATGGCAGCAAATACACACGGCCAAATTTAGTAATGCAACTTTCAAGCTTGCTGATGGGAATTTTAATTCACATAAAGCCGGAAAAAGGTTGCAGAATATGAGATAAAAACTAGGAAGGCTACAGGATTTGACCAAGATTATAATAAATTATACTTCCTTCAACCGGAATTGAATGTTATCATTTACATTTTGAAATGTTCATAATTGAATGTTAACTTTTTCAAAATAATATATTATTTATTTAAAATCTCATTAACTATCTTATTAATTTAAGAAATTTACATTTAAAATATTTACATCTATGGTGTAATTAATATGTAAGTTACTAATTGAACTAGTGCTCGCAAATAATATAATGGTAAATTAAGGTCAATCTCTAATTATCAAAAATATTATTACGACTTAATTTAGACAGGTAATTTTGGAGTGAAAATTAACAAAATAAATAACAGAGATAGAGACAATAAACAAAAATCAATGTAAAAAAACAAAAATTAACTTGAACTTCAATGATCCAACTAACTTTATTCCAAAATTAGTTATGCAACTTAATAATTAACTTATGATATTACTAAATAAATCCCCTTAAATAAACTCAACTCGATTTCTCATGATTCTAAGTCTCTATATTCAATTAATAATATACTATATTTCCATGTAGATTTAATAAATCAAAGATGTATGAAATGTGAAATTTCTTTAGATAAATTAACCAAGACTGCATGAATCATGGTGGTCAATTTTAACAAGCATTAAGTACAAGTAATAAAAATTAATGAGAAGTGTAATTAAACAAGAGAAATCAAGATAATCTTCACATTTTGTCCTAGATAATAAATATTTAGCCTAACATGTCAAAATGCATATCTATATGAACTATTAAATTCATGTAATCATAGCCAGTTCGGCCTTGAGGCCAATGAGGCGGCTGCCTTAGGCCTCGAAATTTTTTTAAAATTTAAGGATCCAATATTTTTCCAAATCCTAGTTATTATTTTTAGTACTCAAAATATTATTAATTTTTTAATATTTTTATATTTATCAAAATGAAGATAAAATGAGAGTTTAGACCATCTTGTTATCAAATTACGTACTAAGGAATATATATCAAAAGTCTATCAGAAAAGAATTAAAAAAGAAGTTGCATAAGATTTTATTTTAAGATAAAACTTTTATATATTATAAATGAAAGATGAATGGTATGTTTTCACATTCATCTATTACAATATCCATTACAGTGACAAAAATAGAGAGAAGTTTGGGTATCAATGGAGAAATTTTTTTCCAAATTTATATTGATAGAAAAGTGTTGTAGTCATTTTCGTTAGATTTCGAACACCAAACTACAATTGAAATGTATCAAAAGATATCCCATGACAAGATAATTCCAATACCCCCAAAGACACCCTTCAATTAAGTCAAATTTTTCTAAATAAAAAAATGGTTAACATGATTAGTGTAGCACACACCACAATTATTATAGCACAAAGTCAAAAAATACTAAAGTGATGATGTACACACTTTTGAATTGTGGTGCACTATATGCTAGTTTGCTGTGAATGGTTTTAGCACTTCCTTCTTATGTAATTTTGGTTATTATAACTGATTTATCTAATTAATGAATATTTATTTTTCTTCTAAAAAAGAATAAGGTAAGACAAAAAAAATAATTACAGAAATGGTCCAAAATAAAAGAAAAAAAAAAGTCAAATTAAGAAATCTGAAACCGTGTCACTGCAATTCAATAAGTTTTAAGCTTCTTAAAAATTTGAAAGTTATTTTCCATTTAGTCATTTTAGTTTATTAAAGTTACAAAATCACCCAAAAAAGTTTCTATAAATACTAATCCATTTATTTCATGTTTACACCATTCTTTTTCAAATTCTCTCCACTTTATCTCTCTAATTGTCTTGTTATTAGAGAGATAATTTTAATTTAGAAATCTAAGAGTTAGATTTTGAAGAATTTTGGAGAGAATCAGTTTGAAGTATGTGCCAACTAGAAGATATTAAAGGAAAATTTATCTTTCAATTCTTTAATTATTTACTTTGGATATGTAAGTATGACTCTTGGCTAACTAATTTTAGTTAGCAAGGAAATGAACTTTGTTATTAATTAATGTGATGATAAGATATTCATATGGATTTAATTAACCAAACAAATTACTGGTGTTACCGCATGCTCTCTTTATTTTTTTGTTTGACCCCCTATTTAATTTATGCCCTTTACTTTATGTAATAGTTCATAAATAGTGGTGGTTAGAACTCGTCAAATTTACTTTTCAGTCAAAATTAATTTACGCACTTCAAATATCTGATTATATGGAGAGTAAAAATTTTCATTTTTACTTTACGTACTTATACAACTATAAATCAATTGAGTTTTATATACGTCAAAGGAAATATTATGATTAATATTCACTTGATTTACTTTATTTTATGAACTTTTTCACTTTCCTGTCTTATTTCTTTATTGATAGAATTTTTACAGTTTAGGAGTTGTATAGTACTCTTCATTTTGTAGGAAAATTTTATCCTTAGAAGAAGAAGACAAATAAACGTTGAAGACAAAATCTACAAAAATAAAAAATAGGGGCTTTGGACATTTCAAGTCCATATCGGTGGCATAAACTAGGCAAAAATGCTGGCTATGGAAGAAAGGCCGCTACTACAAACCAAAACTAAATTGGTGAACTAGTTACAGCCACAACAGAGAAGAATAAACCAACAAATTGGCACAACAATTCTGACTTGTTTAGCTGACGTGCATGTATTTAGATGAGAGTTATATATCTATATAAAAAAAAAGGGGAATCCTTCCTCCTCCTACAAATCTTCAGATCTTTGTTAGTTTAATCTTTAGTTAGGCATCTTCTCTCTCTCTTACTTCAAACTTTGAAGAAGAGCAGCATGTTTATTATTGTTATAGGGGCTTTTATGAATTCTATGGATTGCAAAATTTTGATTCCAACACAAGGATAATGAAAGATTGAATTACCCAACAAAATTGTGAGATCTAATTAGTTTTATTGTTTATTTTTTTTTTATCTCTATTTATATATCTTTTGAATTCATTGATTATTATTGTTTTGATTATTCATACAAAGTGTATGTTGTGTGAATGTTAGAACAATATCGTGCCAATTAAGAAGCCTAAATCTATAATTGTTTAGGATTACTAATCTAATTGTTTCAAAATTGTTAAAATGCGTGTTGGCCACATAGAGATTTCAATTGCAATGATTGAGAGTGCTAAAGGAAAAGGGAGAATGACAAAGATGGGGATAGGTAGGGTGCACATTCGGTTTTTTATTTGGTCTTTGATCTGAAAATTTGGTCCATTCGGCTTTCAATTTTTTTTTAATGAAAATCGAACCAAATCGTAATATTTATAAGATCGGAAAATCAAAAACCAAAATATTTCAGTTCGATCCAATTTGGTTCGGTTAATATTGAAATTCCATTTTATATATATTTAAAATGAAATAATAGTTTTTTCTAATTATTTTGTAATATCTACTTGAAATTTACATACCATTCATAAAAATTAAAAATTAATTATCTCATTATATGAAATTCTTGTATCATTTACAAAATTTTTGTCAAGAGAAGAAAAAAATCATGAAATTAGAAAAAAATTTAATTATTATTGTTATAAAAATATGAATTCGATTTTCGGTTCAATCCGATCTTTAAAATTGAAGATGTGAATCAAAATAATTTTATTTTTCAAAGAACGAATTGAATTGGATTGTTAGATCGAAAAGCAAAACAAAATTTTAAAATTCAATCCAATCAAATCCAAACAATCGGTCTGGACCGAATAATGCTCAATTATATAAAAATTAATTAATTTATTAAATTTAATCTTGCAGAAAAAAATATGAATGAAATATTGATTCGAATAATCTACGATCCTTATTTGTTATTATGTTGTGTAGATTTGTACGATTGAAATAAAGATTTGTAAAAGATGAATTAATGACCAAGAATTATGAGACAATGGAAAATGTTGGGACTGGATTGTTTGAGATGCTCCTAAGTTCAAATCAAATCTGGTTAAAGTTTAACGGATCGAACAGATATGGAACTTAACTAAACCGTTCCTGCGGAAGAGAGACAGAGAAGGTGGAGAATTCAAAGTTCAACTCATGAGTCTCAATTCCATTTCTCAATTCACTCCGTTTATTCCTCAATCAATTATTTGCCCACCTAAATTCTTCCCTTCAATTTCTACTTCTGCTCCTGAAATCAGAGCTTCATCAAGAAATCCAGGAACAGCAGCAGAGGAAGTACGAGTTTGCACAAACAGGACATGCAGGAGACAAGGATCATTTGAGACACTTCATGTTCTTTCTGGGATTGCCCCGCCTAATGTTGCTGTTAACTCCTGTGGCTGCCTCGGCCGCTGCGGTGCCGGTCCAAATGTAGTCGTTTTACCTGCTGGAGTCTTTGTGGGCCACTGTGGTACACCTTCTAAAGCAGCCCATTTGATGATTTCATTTGTTGGGGGTTTTGACGGTAATGATGACGGGAAGATTAAGATGTGTTTGGAGGCACTGGCTTTGAGGAAGAGAGCCGAGGATAAGATGGCTAATGGTGATTTTGATGAAGCCCAAGTATTGCTTTCACAGGTAGTCTATGAATCTCTAAAATAAAGTGGGAAACAATTTTGGGTTTGGATTTCTTGTACTTCTGTTAAGCTTTCTTAGCTGAAAGGTGAAGAATTTTGTGTGTATGGCATGATGTGGAATAATTGGGCCAAAAAAGAAAAAGAAAATGTACTACGTCATAAGAAATTAAGAATCATAGACCAAGAATTGTGTAACTGTTTTCTATTTTCCCCTCTTAAATGGTACCAGAAAGAATTTTTCTCTCCTTGATCAAGCATATCTTTTTCACTTTAATTTTCCATTGCAGTGCTTTTAATCTATGAAAATTCGCTTTTGAGGACTTGGGTAAGATTATTCTTTGTTATTTAATGCTGAATTTTAGTTTTTGGTAAGGCATAAAAAACTTTGACCATTCTCTTTGTTTTCTTGCTGCAGGCTATTGAACTTAAGCCATTTGGAGGTGTTCATATATTGTACAAAAATAGGTAAACTGTTCCCTTACATTTTCCTCACAGGAGGTTAAAAATTTGAATAGTTTTGTGCAATTAATTGTGTGAGAAACTTTGGCTGTTGAAACTGAGATAAATCCTATAGTTATGGCAGGGGAATTGACATTACTTGCTGTGTTTTTTCTTGTAACTTCTTTTTGGTTGCAATTACTTTTCATTTGTTGTGGAATCATAGTTTTTAGATTTTTCCAAGATCATGCTTCACATCCTATGGGATATCCTGTTGTTTGTTTAACAATTGAATATAAGATGATCTTGCTGTTGAAGGAGCACTATAGTGTATAGTGATCTTATTTCAGAATTCAATTTGTAATATAGAAAGGGACTCCTTTGGGAGGGAAAAGAAAAGGGTATTTATAAGTGTTATTGTCATTTAGGTCTGCTGCAAGTTTTGCAATGGGAAACATTAATGAAGCCCTTGAAGATGCTCAAGAGGCTTTGGCAATTGCACCAAAGTATCCTCAGGTTAGCTGGATTCCTATATCTTTTGCTTGAAAGAAGTTTTTGTTGAAGCTGCCCAGCCTAGTGGATAATTTTTTTTTCTTTTTCCTTTTGCTAGATTTCTCACAACTTTTCTATTTAGGACCTTAATGTACTAAGTTAAGCTGCTTTTAAGGCTTTGATCTTATTTTTACCATGGGCAACATGTGTCAATGAAACCTTTATTTCCACTGTACATTAAGAATAAATTATAATTACTGTTTAATAAATTCTAATTATAATTTATTTTTGTAACCTTTAACAGTGCCTATATCCTCCTCCTTACCTTGAAATTCAAGGCATTCTTTAATAACTCCTTTTTTACATATTTCAATCATTTTTCTTTTGCGCTGATATTCAAAGAAACTAATACTTTTAAAGCTCCAAACTGTTACTGCCTTTGATAATACAAGTTGCATTCAGCAGAAGAGAAAAACTTGAGAACATGAGGTTTCAGCTTATTAGGCTGTTTAATTTTATTACAAAATTGCTGCTTTTTCAGTTTTTAAACCTTAGTTGGATATTTCAATCATGTTGAATAAGCAGGCATATATCTGCCAAGGTGATGCTTTAATGGCGATGAACCAACTTGATGCTGCAGAAAGTTCCTACTTAACTGCTTTGGACTTAGATCCTTCTCTTCGTCGTTCCAAAACTTTTAAGGTATGACTTATGGTTGATCTTCATTTGATCAAATAACTTTATTTCTAATGTCTTTCTGCCCAAACTTAGGGAGAAAATGATTGTAAGTGATTAAGTTTGTGCATATGATTCAACTGAGTATCATTTGTTGCAAAATATAAGACACAAAAGAAGGATGCCACCTTAGCATTTTCTATTAATTGCGGATGCACTTTTGCAGATCATTTGGCTCTTTTGTGATATTGAGAACCTCCATGTGTACTTATCTAAATGATGAGTCTGGAAATTTCTGGTCTAACATGTCTACTTTACATTTGAGAGTTATTGAGTGACTGATTCTGGGTTCACTAGTGGTTGGTGATCTCAAGACTGAAGCATCTAAAGGGCATTAAGAGTCATCTGAATTCTTCATTTTGGCCAGCAGATAAACCTGAACATTTTCCTTAGAGATGGCCCCACTTTACGATTGAACAAATTTTAGTGGATTTTTTTTTTAAGTATTTAGTTTTAATAATGGAAAAATTAATGTGCAAGTTAATTTATAAAAGATGAAAATTTGTTAGGGTTCTTTTGAATAATTGAATCTAAGTCTATATTTAATAACCGACCAGCTCAAGTTAAAATTTTTTTCTCAACTTGATTTGGCTTCAAAAAACTTTTTCTGACCTCAAAAAGATTTACTCAAATGTAATTTTTGTTGGACCCATATAACTTATAAAATATATCCTTTTTTTTTGGGATTACAAATTTTATATCAAGTGAGACCTATTTTATAGTTGTGTGACAACCCTACTTCCTACCATGTAAAGAATTCAATAGATTCGCCTATATATGACCTTAGCCAAAGTTCCAAATCAAACCCTAGTTCATAGGACAACATCCCCAATTCAAACTAATAAGAGGACGAATGAACATAAGGTGATAACCTTACCATAAATCCAAGTCTATAAAGCGATTCCTTGGTTTCTCAATTGCCTTTGGCATCTCCTTCTCCCATCATTGTCTTTGAAGTTTAACAATACAAATGATTAGAATATTGTATGAGAACTCCTATTCTCTAAGTAAACATTGTAATTGAGTCCCTAAAAGTATACGTATCAGAAAATAACTCAAACTTGGCTCACAAGCGGGAGCCCCTAACAATCCCAAAGGCTAGTAAATACTGACACATCTCAAACAGGTCAGGTATTTACAAGGGGCTAAGAGGAAATATCTCATGCATCTTCACTGATTAATGATAGATTTGTTAGTTAATTAGAATGCAGTCAAATACGGCATGTTAAAATCCTAACTTCTTTATATGTAATAAAGTGGATAACTTGTTTAACAAAGACTTTTATTTATTAATTTATAGTAATGCAAATGCTTTTGCATATATTTATTACCAGAATATTGAGCATCTCATTCTGGTTTCTTCATGTTGTGTAATTCTTGTTCAGGCTCAAATTGCAAAGCTTCATGATAAACTTGCTCCTGCAAATTCATCTTGATTTCTTCCTTTTGTTTGAGAAGTACACACTTCAAATGATGACAATGGAGGTAAAAATAAGGTAGCCCTAGATTACTGTAGCATCCAAAATGAAAAAGAATTCGTGTAAATCTCCAATGTGAACTTTTAGCCGATGCATATAATTTCAGCATTTATAATGTGAACATTGTTTGTCTTGCCTCCTCCTAAACTACATATGCTCTTACGCTATTAAGCTATTTTTTTTGTCTGAAATGAAATTAATAAACATGTAAATATTACACTTTTTCCCTATAATGAAATTACCCCCTCCCCCCAACTGCCTTGTGAACTTGTTGATTAATTTTTTCCTATTGTACCCCTTTTATCTAATTATTAAAGTATTCTATTTATCACTTCCAATACAAAAATACTACTCCCTCCGTCTCATTTCAATTGTTCACCATTCCTCTATGGGTTGTCTCATTTGAGTAGTCATATGTTTCTAATTTTAATACACACTTTAACTATTATGCCCTTATGTAATATTAAAAATATAAAATCTGATTTCTTGTTTTTAATTAATTTATCTTAGAAAAATGCTAAACATTTATTGATATCTTTGAATGAGAATATTAGAAAAAACTTTCAAGTTTAGCAAAGCAGTTTTTTCACCTTAAACTTTGAACGCATGTCTTGAAAAACGTTTAATGTTCATTATTTCAAATCAAACATTGGAATCATTACACTTACGCACTAGTAATTAACTAAGGGGAATTTAGAAAATTTAGTTGAATAGTTATTATTTCTGATACGTAGCTTAATTCTTATGAAAAATCAAAGTGGATAATTGAAATGGAATGGAGTGAGTATTATCTAAGAGTCTTAATTAAACTTTCCAACTTCTAGTTTTGACATTTTAGGAGAGAAAAATAAAATTAATAGTATTGAGAAAATTTAGGGAAGGATATTTTAGTCTTTTTCTTTAAAAATTAAATATATTTTAAGATTTTCATAAGGGATCTAGAACTCCATTTTGCTGCAAGTTATAAAAAAAATAAAATAAATGAGGGAGCAGTAAACATGTCAAGTGTTTAGTGCTTTAGACATGCAACGTTCTTTACTATTTCTTATTTCTACTGTACCACTCCTATGATAAAAAGAGGACACATGTTTTTTTTTTCTGTACTTTAATTTTAATATTTTCTGATTTTCAGTATTGGTTTTATTTTTGCTGCAATGACCATGGTCTCTTCCTGAAAGCTATTGTCATGTAATAAATGTTGCCTATACCATTTTAATGAAAGCACACGCACTCTCCCAAAAACATGTATTGATTTACGAATCAGTTCTCTATGTTAGTAAATATATAAATGTGGAGAAGAAGCCCCTGTATTTGACTTTGGTAGAAATAAACAGAGAGCAAGAGATAATCTCTTGAAAATTTGTGCAGGTATATAAGGCAGAAAGTTGATCTCGGAATGTAGATTTCACCTTTTTCGGTAGTTAAGACTGGAAACCCGGAGACTGCTTTCTTCAGGTAGCTGAAGTTATAGGTCATAGGTTAGCAATACTTGTATGAATCAAATTGTAATTGCTCATGTATTGTTTGCTACATATCTATTTCCAGGTTACAGTTTACTGGTAGCATAGTCTATTACTGGTTGCTCCCAAAATATTTGACTGAATCTCTCATTATTGTAATTTTCAGATGCAACTGGAAGATTTATTCTGTACATTTTCCTGATGAATAATGCATGCTCAAAAAGAAATTTATTGCTAGAACACAAAACTGGTGGTCTAAAGATTTATTTATGCATTTCAATGGATTTTCTGTTGAAAAGAGGGAGAATGGCATTCTCTCTTTCTGGGAAAGTTCAGACAGATTCTCAGTTATGAGGCTAATCTGTCTATTTCAGGCATGTAAAACAGTTCCATGTGCCCTGCCTAGGGAACTTTCTGCTGATATAAAATGAAACCATACATATGCATCTATCTGTGTATCTGTATGTCTATACAGAAATGCTATATCAATTAGGCATTCGTGTATCCAAAATTCTTGTCTACAATGTGTTCACATCTTTCTGTATAGCATGCGTGCCTTTAAGTGAGCATTCATAGTTAGAATTGCCATATAGGTTAGGATAGTTTCAAAATCTACTCGAATATGTTATATACAAACCCTACACTGTATATATATAAGAATGTTTTCACTTAATTAGAGAGAATTTTCTGAATTTCATGGAATTTTCACATGGAATTTGTTTGTTGAACATTAAGAGATATGGGTGCAAGACATTATATGACTTTCTTATTTGTAAAATGTAAACCAGGCCCTTTTTTACCTTCTATCAACTTACGCAATTTCTACACGAGATAAATCTTTTCCTTTTTGTACTTTCTTAATTTAGTTGGTGTTCAGAATGCTTCATCTCCGGCCTTAACTCTGAATGGCTTCTATGGCTCCAGTAATTCATTGTGATTCTGGTTCGAGTGAGTCAACATACTATAGAAGCAAGGATCTGTGGAGGCTATCTTAAACATCTTCGGCTATTTTTAGCAAACTGAACAATGTGGTATGTTATGTAATACTCAAATGCATATGTTTTTTTTGGTATCTTAAACATCTTTCACCTTATTCTAGATTAGTTAGACTGCAATTTGAACCTACTCTACCAAGATAAAGTGAATGTGCATAACTAAATATATAATAAGAATATTCATAATTCTTAGCCTTCAGCTCCCAGATCTTTAATCTTCTGCAGATATGGTACATTCGCCATCTTAGTTTCGTTCACAGGCACTTTTCCCCTGGTCAGTTCCAAGTTATCGAATGAAGATTTTCTCCTCAATATTTGTATATAATACACTAACAAGATGGGGTGAGCATGGATAATCTCTATCAATCCTTAATCTCTCAAAAGCTTCAAAAGTACTACGATGTTCTTTCCTTTTTTGGTGCTAGGTAGTCTACTACTATGATCTATCTGAAGCTTGCAGATGCCTTCTGCTTAGCAATATGTAGTAGAGTTGATATGAGGGACGCACATGAAGATGTCAAACTTCTTCACCCGATCCCACAACTTTGGAGCCTTCTTCCCTGCTTTGCCATTGGATTCACCATTGAGATGCAGACAACCCTTCTTAGAACTGCTACCGAAACAAGAAACAGCTTCTTCAGGAACACGAAAGCAATCATCCAGAGTCACCCCTCCGGTGTTCTTCATCACCTTGCCATTGCTACCCTTTTTCTCCTCTTCATGCTTCACTAGTTGTTCATAATACTCCTTGTTCCTCTTCTCCAATCCATATATCTGCCCCTGAAGATCCTCAATTTTTTGACTCAGAATGCAGACTCTGTGATCTTCTCTCATCTTTAACACACATCTTGCAAGATCAGCAGCCTTCCGTTTCATGAACAATGATTCCGAAGCCAACCCTTTGTTCTCTTCCAGCAAAGCATTCACTCGGAAACTTAAGCTTGCATTCTCATTCAGCAGTATCAGCCTCTCAGACTCCAATACATCCAGTAAGCTCTTCTGCAACTCTGCCTTTCTTGATGACTCGCCCCACTTCCTCTCCACTATGCTCATCTCGTTCAGAATGATATCATAATCGACAGATTTCATGACTAGATCAGCCACAATCATATCAGCATCCAGTTTGGATTGCCCGGAAGTTGGAAATGGATTCTGGTATGATAACGAACTCTCAACATCAGAATCAACGGTTTCTCCACAATCTTCATCAAACTGATCATTTTCATTGAAATGGAAGGGGGATATCGGAGACGAATATCGACGGTGGTGGTGGCTCTTGGCAAGAGCTTGGCAGTAACGATCAGCTAAGGAGACATAGCTGTTGTACAAGTCTTGAAGTAAAGCCAGCAGCTGAGGGCGTTTCTGATAATAGGCATCAGCTCGATTTGCAAAACTGTCACCATTGTCTGCTTCTGAAATGTTTGCTGTTATCATCTTCAATCTCTCATCCAAATCTGCCCAGAAAAGAAAAAAGAAAAAAAAAAATGTATTTTGAATTGAATTAAAAATTGATTTTGGCCTTTCTGAAACATTTCAAATTTTGAATTTTATTCCCACAAATTTTCATCAATAATGGACCCTCATTAACCTCAATCACTTGCACATGGTATAATCAGAAACAAATACTGGCCTTGTTGGGCCAGTTTTTCAGTCATTTGAAATTCAAATTTAATATTTTTGTATAATTGGGAAATTTTAAATTTGCAAAAAGTCTTTTTCATAGAAATAAATAGAAAAATCTAACCATCTTAGATTTGTCTGTCTCACTTCAACTTGACTAAGTCTAAAATTTGGTACGATTTGTCCACATCTCAAGAGAACCCACTCATATTCATGTCGTATTTTATTTTTAGAGTAATTATTTTAATTTTTTTACAAGATAAACTCTACAAAAATCAAAGACTTTTTGCTTGAATCAGAGATAAACTCTACCGTTCAGACCCGATACAAAGTACAATTTTCTCGTCCGAATTTGCTCTAATCAAATCCCATGGAGGGCATTCTTGGTTAGGCCCCCACAACATGAAACTAAGCCCAGTTTCCTTTTCATGTTTTGTAATCACTTAGGATGCCAAGATAATAACACCAGGGGACTAGCATTTTAAACGACAAAAAAAATGGCCCTGGGAATGACAGATTAGATAAAAGCATATTCATCTTGAAATACATAGAGATAGAAAAGGAAAAAAAACCAAAAAGAAAGAAACATGCACAAAAGAATCAATCTGCTTCTCAGCTTTTGCAACACGACATCTACAAAAAGATTTTACTGGGATTTGAATTTGGAGTTTTATGTTGGTTCAAATTTTGAAAACCAAAACAAAAAAAAAAAAAAGTGAAAATGGAATAGTAGAGAAAGACATTCATGAATAGAAATTTCAAAGCTTTCTGATGCTATCTTTGCAGTCTTTTGGTAAGTGATGTTTGCATTGGAAAATGACATCTTATTATCCACTCTGACACTTTCCCAGTGCTGTAGCTAAAAGCCAAACAAATTTGGAAGAAGGTAAGATTTTTACCTTGTGAACAAAACATTTTATGTCATGCAACAATCCATGGACCCATCACCTACCGATTTCTAGCCAACCTACACAAGCAATGATATACAGAGTTTCCCACATCTATCGCTGTGAAAAAAGGGCTTTTTACAATATTGTAGTGTAATTATGCACAGTACATTTTATGCAAACTACTACTCCATAACCGAGAAAAGTAAAAGGTCAGCCCATATCAATTCAAGGGTTTTCACATTGCTTTTTTGTATAAACCATCCAAACAATTCAAGAAAAAGGAAATGGTAGTAAACCTCACATAAAAAAGAGTAAAAATCAAGAGTCATACGTACTAGCAATGGTGGGGGGAGGGAGTTTAGTGAAGAAAGGACAATGTTAGGGGTTAGGGGGTGAGCAACGATGTTGGGGTCAGAAGGCCTCATACCAGCAATTGTGAACAGAAGCCAAGAGGGTCTGCCGAAACTTCTACGGCGAGAATGATTAGATGACGGTGGTGTGGCTGTGCCACCATAAGAACCACCAGTTTCACTGCCAATAAAACCACCAGATTTCTCCAACTTGATCTTTGCTTCCATTTCAGCAGAAAAAGTTTTCACCAACCTGAGAAAACATCAAATTAGAGCCCACAAAAGTAAACTGCCTTTGAAAAGAAATCTCTTGAACGTTTAAAACAAAAAAAAAAAGTGACCACATAATAATGCAAGCAAACCAATAAATGATATAAGGACCGTACATGAATAAATGGCCTCATGATTTAACATTAGAGATGCAAGAAAAAACATACTAGTAGCAACTGAACAAGAAAGAGCTCAGATCTCGAGAAGTATTTTGTTGCTACTATTTCTCCTTCTTCTTCAAATAGTAACATAGCATTAAAAGCATTTCATTCCATTATTACATCTCCAAAACATTATCCAAATCTCATTGCCCGTATTGTCTGCTAGTATTTTCTTTCATTTGGGGACAAAATTTAGGAACCGAAATACAAATGTTAATGTAATAAGGCTTTTCTGGAAATCACTAAGATAATAAAACGGTGATCATGAGCAACGCCTACCTAAGATCGATCATATCTGTAAAACTTTTGAATATTTGGACAAAAGGGCTAAAAGGGTTCCCTTGAAACAGCTCTAGGATGAGCAAAACACCACTAAATGAACATCCCAAAAGAAACGCATACACTGAATCAGACAACACGGAGGTGATAATCGGACAAAAGGGCACATATAAATGTAGGCAGCTTCTTAGAAAAGAATGAGAAATGCAGCAAACAGAAGAAGGATTCAAACCTGGGAATTCTTGAAGCTTGGAGAATCTAAGCCGAAAAGCCGGAAAAACACACAGGAAAGGAAAAGTTTCTCTCAGCGGCTTGAAACTTTATAAGGCTTACATGGGAAAGAGGAGGAGGAAGTGACGACTCGGAGATGGTGCTAAAACAGATTTGAGTTTTAACCAGTACAACTATGACGCGTGGCAGTAGTAGCCGTACGAAATTAAATGCAGGGGAAGGAGAAGGTACCCTGGGAACTGAAGCTAGGGAAGTAGTAGTCATATCATAGGCTATACATATCATGTTATTATTGTGGTCTATTTTTCAAAGATTTCAATGGAAAAAAAAAAGAAGGTTTTTTTCCTTTTCACCTATATATTCTCAAAAGGGGGAAAAAAAACCATTATCACTATCATCAACATAAGAAATAAATACAGAGGTTTTAAAAATTTGAATTTGGAGGCCTTTATTCTCATTTTTTCTCCCTTGGGAAATGATTTGTCTGACATTTTCTTTTCTTTTTGAATTTTTTATAAATAACAATTAAAGCTATGTTTGAGAATTATTTTTAAAAAAACTATTGGTAAATTGGTGAATTTAATCCTTTATTTATAATTTTTTGTGACATTGGTCCATTTCTTTTCTTTATTTTTACCATTAGGTCCCTTGTTAATTCTAAAGTTGCTAAATTTAGAGTGTATTTGAATTGGGTTTGTTGTTTTATTTTTTAATATGATATATTTTTTTATGTTTAAATAATAATTTTTTACTAGATAAATATTTTTTGATATTAGAGAATGAAAATGAATATTTTTTGAAGTTAGAAAATTAAAAGAAAAAAAATGAGAATTGATAAAATTTGAAAAAATTCTAATCCAATCATAGTATTCTTTCCATCTAATTACCATCTAGTCAACATTTGAAGAGGGACAAATTTTTCTACCCACTCTTCCCTTTAGGAAAATTGATAAATCTAATCCCTTATTTTTCATTTATAGATGACGTTGGTCTCTTTTTATTTTTTTACCGTATTAAGTATATAAATTTTTTAGTTAACTATTAAGTTATTTTGTCTAAGTTTTTTTAGTTAGTCAACTAAATCCAACTTTAGTTAAGATTTTTAATAATCGTATGAAGTGGAATTTCGTTTGGTTACATTTTCTTTTCTTTTTGAATTTTTTATAAATAACAATTAAAGCTATGTTTGAGAATTATTTTAAAAAAAACTATTGGTAAATTGGTGAATTTAATCCTTTATTTATAATTTTTTTTTACATTGGTCCATTTCTTTTCTTTATTTTTACCATTAGGTCCCTTGTTAATTCTAAAGTTGCTAAATTTAGAGTGTATTTGAATTGGGTTTGTTGTTTTATTTTTTAATATAATATTTTTTTATGTTTGAATAATAATTTTTTACTGAGAAATATTTTTTGAAATTAGAGAATGGAAATGAATATTTTTTGAAGGTAAGAAATTAAAAGAAAAAAATTATTTATTAATATGTTTTTTATGAGAATTGATAAAATTTGAAGAAATTCTAATCCAAACATAGCATTCTTTCCATCTAATTATCAACATTTGAAGAGTGTCTAATTTTTCTACCCACTCTTCCCTTTAGGCAAATTGGAAAATTTAATCCCTTATTTTTCATTTATCGATGATGTTGGTCTCTTTTTTATTTTTTTACAGTATTAAGTATATAAATTTTTTAGTTAATTATTAAGTCATTTTGTCTAAGTTTTTTTAATTAGTCAACTAAATCCAACGTTAGTTAAGATTTTTAATAATCGTATGAAGTGGAATTTCGTTCGGTTACTATGCACCTATTTTGTCCATTTTTTTTTAAAAATAAAAATAAATAAAAAGGGGGCCAAATTATCCCCAATTTCTCCATAAAATCTCGTAGGGGAAGTCCAAGTAGGAGTGTGCAAAAACCGAACCAAACCGAAAAACCGAACCGAACCGAACCGAAATTTTAAAAATGGATCGGTTTTATGGTATTTCGGTTTTTTCGGTTCGGTGAACCGAAGTTTACCAAAAGTTCGGTTCGGTGTTCGGTTTTAAATTATTGGTATTTCGGTTAACCGAAATACCAAAATTGTAACATTAACTAAAAAATTATTTTGTCAAAATCACCCCTAATTTTAATAAAAAAAACCCTAGCCTCTCAATTCTCTCAAGTCTCATCTCCGTCTCATCTCTGTCTCTCTCTGAATTGAGCCTCTAGCCTCAACTCCCAAGCACTGAATGGACCTTCTCTGACTCCCTCATCTCTCTGCCTCAAGCTCAACGCAGACGTCAAGACGCAGGTCGCAGGGCACAGACTCGCAGTGGCTCCCTCATCGTCAAGACGTCGCCAGTCGCTGTCCTTGCTTCCCTAGATTTGGAGCTCCCTCATCTGCACTCTGCACTCTGCAGTCTCTACCTCTCTCTGTCTCTCTCATTTCCATCAGGTTCAAAGAATTTTATTGTATGAGTAATGTATTGATTGCAAATTTCATCTCTGGGGAATAATGTATTGCAAATTTATGTGAGTGCTTACAAGTTACATCCGATTTCGATTTGTTGGTTGTTTCGAATTCTGACTGCATTGAATTAATTTATTTTTTTGCTTATTTCTGAATTTATTTTTTTTGCTTCCACAAGAGATTAAAACTGCAATTTATGAATATGGTTGTGAGTGAACATGTTTTGCAATTGTGTTTTAATCTGCGTTTCTTAAAATGAACTTAAAACTTGAATTTGGCAAGTGGACGCCTGAGTAAATGAGACACGTCCACTTGCCTATCAAACTTCTGAGGGTGGACGCGTGAGGTCTGGTGGACGCGTCCACTTGGCTATCAAACTTCTGAGGGTGGACGCGTGAGGTCTGGTGGACGCGTCCACTTGGCTATCAAACTTCTGAGGGTGGACGCGTGAGGTCTGGCCTTGCGCGTCCACTTTCTGGCCTTGCGCGTCCACTTCCCCTCTCTGCGCGTCCACTTCTTCTTTCTTCTAAATATCCATCTTCAAGTTTTCAATTTCTTCCAATTTTATTCCAACATCGTCTAAATCTTCTAAAACTGTTTTTTATTTTATTTTAACAGGATGTCCGAACAAGCTGAAAATTCACTATCTCTATCAGATTTTGGAAATGAGAATCTCAATTTGGAACAGCAGTCCAACTCCAACATCTCAACCTCACAAAGTAGTAAAAAGAAGAGAAAAGCAATAGAGCCCCGTTCAGTTGTATGGTCACACTTCACTAGGTATACAAAAGATGAAAAACCAAGAGCCTATTGCAACCATTGCAAAAAAGATTATGCAGCTAATACATCAGTTAATGGCACATCTATGTTGAAGAATCATATGGAGGGGTGCATGAAGAATCCATACAATAACGAGACTCATGTAACTAAGCTAAATCAACAACCATCTTCAGTTGGAGGTAAGGTTGGTTCAATTGTTACTTGGAGATTTAATCAAGAAGATACTAGAAAAGCATTAACAAAAATGATTATTGTGGATGAACAACCATTTAGTTTTGTTGACAAACAAGGATTTAGGGATTTCATGGCTGTAGCTTGTCCATCTTTTCAAATACCATCTCGTACTACAATTACAAGAGATTGCTATCAATTTTATTTGGAAGAGAAAGCAAAATTAAAGAGTTTTTTGAAACATTCATCTACAAGGATTAGTCTTACTACAGATAGTTGGACTTCTGAGCAAAGAATTAACTATATGTGTCTCACTGCTCATTTCATTGATGTTGATTGGTGCTTGCATAAGAAAATTTTGAATTTTTGTCCAATTGATAGTCACAAAGGTGAAGCCATTGGGAAAGGGATAGAGAAGTGTTTACTTGAATGGGGTATTGAGAAAGTTTTTACTATCACAGTTGATAATGCAAGCTCTAATGATGTTGCAATTAATTGTTTGAAAAGAAGATTCACTAATTGGGGTACTAGTTTGCTTGGTGGTAAATATCTTCATGTGAGATGTATTGCTCATATAATAAATCTTGTTGTGAATGATGGTTTGAGGGAGATTGTGCCTTCCATTACTCGTGTAAGGGCTGCAATTAGGTACATAAGACAATCCCCAAGTAGATTGAAGAAGTTCAAGGAGTGTGTTGGAATAGAAAAATTAGAGAGTAAGAGGTTATTGTGTTTGGATGTCCCAACTAGGTGGAATTCTACTTATTTGATGTTGGATACAGCTTTAGGACTTGTCAAAGCTTTTGAAAGACTTGAAGATTTGGATTCAAATTATAAATTTGACCTCATGCAATTAGAGGGTGGTGGGCCACCTTGTGAGGATGATTGGAGAGATATTGCACGATTTGTGAAATTTTTGGGACATTTTTATTCTCTCACATTGAGAGTTTCTGGCTCATTATATGTGACTACTAATCAAGTGCTTCATGAACTCAGTGATGTGGTTAAATTGTTGAATACTTGGGCAGAAAGTAGTGACCTTGAGTTGAGGCAAATGGCAAAGAAGATGAAAGAAAAGTACAATAAATATTGGGGGAATAATGAAAAGCTGAATTTACTCATCTTTTATGCTGTAATTCTTGATCCTCGGTTTAAGTATCATTATGTTAGTTGGGTGATTGGGAAAATGTTCCAAGATGATCATATTATCCTTGAGGAAAAGGTAAAATCTGGAATTTATGTACTTTTTGATGAATATAAGAGGTTGCACACGTCTAAAGAATGTCAAGGATCATCATTGCTGCCTTCATCTTCAAATACTTATACTAGTTGCATTTCAAGTCGGAATTCTACTATGAGTGAATATGAAATGTTTATTAATGAAACAGGAGGAATTGATAATAGGAATGAATTGGACAAATACATTGCAGAAGATAGAGAAAGGAATGGAGATGAGTTTGATATTTTAAAGTGGTGGAAAATGAATGCACAAAGATTTCCTATTCTTTCACAAATGGCATGTGATATATTTGCTGTCCCTGTTTCTACAGTTGCCTCTGAGTCAGCATTTAGTATGGGTGGTCGTGTTATTGATTCATATAGGAGCTCTTTGACTCCAAGAATGGTACAATGTCTTATGTGCACTAAAGATTGGTTGAGGAATGAAGCTTATCCAATTAACATTGAAGAAGACATGGATATGCTTGAAAAGATTGATGAAGGTATTTTATTTACTTTAATATTTTACTATTTTTATCTTTTTATTTCTTAACCATTTATTCTTATTATTTAAATGTTTGACTTATACATATTTTTATGTTTTAGAATTTGGAAATCTTGCTAATGAAACATCTATTTTGGATATTTGAAGATGAAATACAATACAAGGTAAAATTTTTTATATTTGTCCATCTTTTTTTTCTTTAAAGCATCACTTGATTTTTCACATTATTTCTCTCTATCAGTATTCACAGATTATTGAGAGATAGCTTGTTTGGTGATGATGGTGCATGTGTTTTGTAGTGATGATGGAGATGAAGAATTTTGATTTAAAGTTGTAATTTTTATTTCAGAATTTTTTTAATGCAATTATGTTAATTTTATATTTTTTTAATGAGGACTTTATTTTTATTTGTGGTTAATTTTATATTTTTGTCATTTGTGAATGAGGATATTGATTTTTTGACACATTTAGTTTTACATTGGATTAATGAATTGTTTTTTTAAAAAAAAAGGATATTACAGGGTTTTTTAAAATGTTAACAAAATAAGATGAAACTTCGGTTCCAAACCGAACCGAACCGAACTAGTTCGGTTTTCGATAGTTCGGTTTTAATAAAATTTCGGTTTGGTTCGGTTTGTCCTATATGAAAACCGAAAACCGAACTACCAAACCGAACTACCAAACAACCGAACCGTATAACCGAACGATCACCCCTGTCCAATCCATCATCGTTGGAAGAAGCGACTTTTTGCAAATCCAAATCAAATATACGGACGACTGTTTCGCCTCCTGCGTTGTGGGCCACTTGTGGATGAGGGACCAAATAAAAAAAAATAAAAAAAGAGGGACCAAATAAATAAATAAGAGGGACCAATGTCATAAAAATTTGATAAATAAAAGATTAAATTCACCAATTTCCCAAAACTAATTCAATATCACTACTTTCAAGTTCAGTTTGATTTTGTATTTGGTAACCAGTGTATCACTATTTTTTTTAGTTGGAAGTAGTTGATTAATCATAAACTTTTTTAAAAATTAGGAAGATATTGTGCAAAAGTTGATTCTAATTGATACATTATATTCTATTGAAGGATAGCTTCACTTCTATCATTATCATGATGGGAATTAAATTGCCCTTGTAGTATTTGTTTCTTTACAAAATTCAACTTTTCTCACCTTCACTCTAATAAAAAAATTGAATAATTAAGTTTTTTAAATGATTTGATAGTGCTTTTTTATGTAAAAAAATATTTGACAACAATAAATGTTATTATCAATCTTAAATGCCAAATAAATACAACAATGCATTTAAAATAAATTCTTTCAAATCTTTGAAAAACACAAATATATATACAAATAAACGTTGGAGACTAGTGATTAATTATAAAAAATATTACTAAAGCTTAATCTAGATCGATTGAGATGATAATAAACTAATCTAAAAAAGCAAGTAATAAACAATAGAAACTAATACAAGAAAGACTAACTAAGAATTTAATGATCCAATTAGCTTTTTGTTCATAATTTATTCACTTAACTTAATTTGTCATGAGTAGAGTTTTTACTTTCAATTAGTAATATATTATATTTTTATATATATTTAATTAATCAAATATGTATGGAGATATGTGAAATTTTATTAAATAAACTAACCTAGACCGCATTAAGAAATATTTTTAGTTAATTTTACAAAATGCTTGTATGGCCGATGACCCTATTCAATTATTCTCATGCTGGTCTCTTAAATGAATAATTTATCATGTAAGAGTGACCAATTATTACAAGTATTAATATCAAGTAATTAGAATTAATGAAACAAGAGATTAAATAAAAATAAGAAATTTTTTTAATAATTAATATACTAACTAATGTTCATATTAAAAATATAATAGCCTAACATATTAAAAATAACATTCATAGGAGTCACAAATTTCATCAAAAAAATTATAAAAAAAAAACCAAAGGTAAATAGAAAACAAGTTTATCCGATTGCTTAATGAAGCTCTAACTCTTCTACAAAACACTTTTTTTTCCCCCAAAGCTTTGATTTTCTGCAATTCTTGGCTGCCTTCTCTTGTTCTTGTTCTCCATGTTGTTATGGTGATCTACCCTTCTCATAGGGTCATAGAAGAGTTCATTTAGGATTAGATTCTTCGTCTATTATGTTTCTATTTTGCTTGCTGCCTTTTCTTGTTGAATGTCTCCTTCCCTAAATTAAATTCCTACAAAGATTTTTAAATAACAATTGTAATCCAAAGCAAAGTAAGAAATTGATAAGAATAACTCGAATTAGCCCACAAAATCTATAAAATTATATAATAGATTTAAATAAATAATTTGAGAATTAAAACTCACTTAACCCATTTTAGGTGAGAATTAAAGCTCAGATAAATAAAAAGACACTCATAAAATGGATACATGAGGTATTGATAATTTTCAATATTTGCATTAGTTTGTGAATTTTGATGATTTGGAAGTTGAGAATTTTGCATAAAAATTGAAGAAAGAATTGGGATTAAATTGATCAATATCCATTCAGGAAAAAATAGAAGAAATCTAGCTTGGTTTTTTCTTTTACAAATTGAGACAGTGAATTTATATTGTTTATATAAAAAAAAAATGTTGAATGGTTAAAAATGGAAAAAAGTCATTTAGGAAACAAAATCATACACAAAAAATTACTACTATCACATTTTTTTTATTTAGAAAAGAGAGTTAAAAATGCCAAGAAATGAGTGATAAAGACATTAGATAGACCCCCACCCATTATTAAGTTTGCAGCAGTTCCATGGCAGAGATGCTGTTGCTCTGGCGTGGCAATAATTCAGATACCACAACGATGGGCTCTTGGCATTTGAGTTGCATAGCAGCATTTGCTACTCCAACCAAGGAAATTTTGTAGTCAATTTTAGTTATAAAAAGAACAAAATAAAAAATAAATTGGTAGTAAATAATACAATACATAGACTCAGGGCCGGTCTGAGAATTGGGAGGTACTATGCAAAAATATATTATGTTGCCTTTTTTTAAAAAAAAACATTTTATCTAATATATTATCTTTACTCTATACAATTTCCATATGTAATAACACATTTTATATAATAAAAAAATACTATAAAAAGAGAAAATAATAAGAATGATAAAAATTAATTCTCAATAAATTCATATATTGTAAAAGAGTTTCAAGGCAAACATATGACAAACATGTTGACCAATTTTTACATTGAATGATGATTTTGTTTTTGCTTCCTTAACATTATGGAGAGAGTTTTATAACACGTAAAATAAAATACAAAATAAAATTAATACATAAATGTTTTATTTTATTTTCAATAAATAATGAAACGCCTAAACACAAAATTCTCAATAAATGATGATTAACACCTAAACACAATTAATTTTATTTTTTGTAAAATTAAACAAACATAAATGTTTTAATTTTATGAAAAATTACCTCAAATTTGAAATATTATTTTTCTTGCATGTTTACTTGCAAAATCATTCATCAAGTTCTCAAAATTAAGATTTTCTTGCATCTCATTCTCAATAGATAACAAAACTAATCCATTCAACCTTTCATGTGATATTGTTGATCGAAGGTAAATTTTTATCAATTTCAATTTTGAGTAACTACTGAAGCAAAGGCTATAATGACTTATATAGTTAATAAAATTTGATAAACAATCACTGCATTTGGGTAACCATCCATATTCTTCAAATATTTCAACATTTCAATTGTTTTTTTGACTTCTTTAGCTATAGACTCTCTCTCAAAACTCTTAATTCTAAAAACAAGTCATTTCCATCAATGTCAAAGATAGTCTCGTTCATTAAAGAACCTCAAGATTGATACAGAGAGTCTTCAAACTATCAATATCCGCAGACTTCAACTTATTTAAATCAAATAAAAGCCTAAAAGATTTTTCATACTCTTGAAATGGTTCAAACTTGAACTCTAGAGATGATTGAGCATGATCTACTACTAGATATAAGAAATAGTCAATCTTAAAAGAGTCATCTTTTGATAATATCACATCTACTTGATCAATTTCATCAAACTATCTCTTTCTACACACGTCTTCTTGAAAGTTTTTGAATAAACAAGCCACTTTTCATCTTGTTTCTCTCCATTTTTAATCCGCCAAGTGTAATATGCAAGTGAAAAACTTCTACCATGTACATCATTGGGGAAATAATCATTATTATTTTTTCTCTTAGAAGTCTCTTTTTCACTAAAAAGTCTCGTAATTTAATATCGATGTTAATCTAATTTCCTGAATCCAAAATATTTCGAAGGAAATAATTCACATTCTAATTCCTATCCATACCAACTTCATTAGCATCAGCCAAAATTTCATCTCCTTGTTTGTCTACAACTTTTTCATCCTCATTAGTCTATAAAGTCCTATTAAGTTCATCTAATTTCTCTTCACGGGTCATCACATCAATTTCATTAGTAACTTTAGTCTCTTTGCTTTCATCATTTTCTAAAACAAATTTAAGCATTGCCATTTTAGTAGATTTTCAACTCTTTTCTTTTCTCTGGATTTTTCAGCTCCAAACTTGTACTTTTGAATTGCAAAATGAGGCATGATTATACAAATATAAATTCAACAATTCTTCACTTTCAAATACAAATAGAAAATGTAATTAAGATTTATACATGTATCATATATGCACTCATAAGTAGCTAATTTACATATGCACATCATAATCAAATACACAAATGTGTTTCTTTGATGGTTGTTCTGGTTTTTTATTTTTTACTTTATTTTAATTTGGTCACCCATGGTAAAGTTGCACTAAACTTAAACTAACCCAATTTAGTCTATCTAAAATCAGAAGTAGAATTTTAATTTGCTTCCTATTTTTGCTTTCATGCCTTGTAGTCAATTTCATAATGAATCTTTTTATTTATACTAAATCTAATTTATTACAAACACCTAAAACAAATGCATTATGTTATTCTTTGTGTGAAAAAAAATTTCAAAAATTGAAAAAAATAGTCTTTGCATAAAAAATATTAAATCTAATTAATTACAACAAATAAAACAAAACTATTATGCCATTATTTGTGTTAAAAAAAACAAATAAATTCACAACTGGAAAAAATAGCCTTTCTATAAAAAACTAAATCTAGTTTATTATAGCAAATAAAAAAACCATTATGCTATTATTTGTGTGAAAAAAAATAAATTCAAAATTTGAAAAAAAAAAATAGTCTTTGTATAATTGTTTTTTTTATTTTAAAAAAAGCCTTGGATAGATGGATTGGATTTGGATGACTTACTGAATATTGAGAGTGACTGAGTGACCTTCGCCGTTAGCCTCGCCAATTGCCCCTTCGCAGCAGTGGTCTGTTCTGGCAGAAAGAATGAAGGGGTTTTCTTCTTTCTTTTTTTTTAGTTTGCCTTTGATATCCTATTCTTGCTGCTTTTAGGAAAGTGGAAGAGACAATTTTAATGTGGCCTATGTTTTTAAAAAAATTGGGAGGCCCAATGCTTGGACTTAGGCTGCTTGTGGTTAGGGCCGGCCCTCTATATAGTTATAAATTATAAGAATAATGTTTTATTTAGAAACTTGTATTTATAAAAACAAAAATCCAAGAAATTCATCTATTTCTAATTGACTCAACCTCTTTTTTGTTATGCAAATTTCAAAAAAAAAAATTGTACTCCTTATTTCAAACCTAACTAAATCCGTCTTAACTAAAGACTAATATTATTAAAGACGATTACACACATTTAAAGACTTCTGAATATAATTAGCATCAACATATGTATTTGATATCCACACTTTAAACTTAGTGAAATGCATTGTCAAAGTTGCCTAGATAGCCAACCTTAAGCAATACATGCCGAGCAAGCTAAGTCTCACATTGAGCATTTATTGCGCATTCTCTGAAGTTAACGTCTATTTAATGAAGTCCATTATCCAATAAAGTACATTGTTGCTGCCTTGTTATTTTCTTAAGTATACTTTCGATTACTAATTTAGATATTTTTCGGTTCAGCTTCAATCAGAATCAACAGGACTTTTGGTAGTGCAAAAACCTAGTAAAAGTTGTTTTTGATATTAATAATATTAATAATGTAGACCTAACTGAAACCTTAAAATAACCGTTTTTGTTGGTTTATGGTTCTGATCGGTTCCAACAAGGCTACAGTTTCGATTTTGATTTCAAAAAAAATATAAAAATTTCAAGGTAATTTTTTAAATTAAAGAAATGAAAGTTTTTTTATTTAAACATGTTAATTTTTATTTTAAAAAATTAAGCTATCATTTGAAAGTATAGATAAATTAAAACCATCGTAGTTCTCTTACGATCTTACCTATAAACACTTTCTTACCTTAATCAATTATTCATTGACTTACGGCTTCTATGTTAATAAGAGTTATCTTAGTGTCAAATATGTTCTCATTAATCATGACCTTTTTATTTTCAAGTAACAACAAAAGATAATTCCTCAATTTGAATTTGTATACCATAGGTAAAACTATACTCCAAATAAAAATAAGATATATTTCTCATAATATTATTAAATATTCTTGAAATATAAGGTTTTATCATAATTTTATCACAAATAGAATCATAATATATATCTAAGTATTCTTGTAAACCTTATATTTTAATTTGATAAAAAAAAAAATTATAATTAGATTTATTACAGGTATTTCGTATGTTCTTTTCATAAAAATGATGAAAAATAATATGAATATTAGACAACAGACAATAGTTGTTTAAAACTTTACAAAAAGAGTTTTGTAAAACGTTTCTAAATTAGAAATTTGAAAAGATAAAAACTAATTTATTTTATTTTACATAATTATGGTAAAATGGTGACAAGATTAATGTATAAAAAAGTAAACATAACATGTCAAATAAAATTATATTTTAATTTTTTTAAGGTTTAAACCGTCAATTCAATGGTTCATGAACCATCGATTCACGTTTCATCAAAATGATAAATCTAAACCAAAATCAAATGAACAATAAATTTAATCAACAATTTTTAAATCACTGATCACGGCTTGATTTCAATTCGATTAAGCTTGATCAGGTATATAAATATAACAATGTTGGGGCATCGTTTCATGCTTCTACTAAATTATCTCCAACCGACATGTTCGATTGTAACTTTTTCTTTGGAGTAAAAATTATCAGACACTATCACAATGGAATAAGAAACTTAAGACATTACATAATATGTCATATGATAAAACAAAAAAAATAGATGTATTTTTATGTTATTTGTGTTTAATTTCATTTAAATTATGTTATTTTATGATTATTTTACATTTCATACTAGTATTTTTTGTTTGTAGTGCTTTTAGGTATTTATTGTGTTTTTGTAATAAAAAAAATTGCTACAGTGAATGACACGTGGCAGTGTTACGTGTACATGGACACCACATCAGTCGCTGCGTCAGCATAGGGAGCAGCGAATCAGAGAACGATCAGTGGAACTCGGCTTTCACATATGCGAGAAACAAATGGCGAACATGTCACGCGTAGAGGTTGGCGACGTGCCTGAATCTATACGCATCTTGCATTTGACAAAGGCGAGACACGTGCAAACACGCGCAAAACGGATGATGATCCATATGTTAAACTTCGGGCCAATCAGAGAGTGACACGTGGCATGGGCGGCGGCTGAAGAAAGGCACGACCAATCAGATGGCGACATGTGACGACTGATGCAACTTTCTCCACTTCACGCATTTTGCCCCAACTTTCCAGAAACTCCACTTTGTCCCCACTACATTTATTTTTGTCATATTTTATTTATTTTTATTCTAAATTTGCCCCTGTAAATTTTTATAAATTGGGAACGAAATTTACTATTTTAGTACAACTTTCTACAACAAAAAACTTTGCCAAATTTTTTTACCAATATTTTGTTATAGATCGTAGGCATTTTTAGGAATTTTTAGAGTTTATTTTGGACGGTTTTTGGATGAGATTTCAAGAATACGGAGAAACTACTATCAGGAGAAATCCAATGAAAGTTATCATTCTTATTTTTTATTTCAATTTTTAAAATTCTTCATTTGAGTCATATATTGTGAGTAGTTTATTTACCGTTAGAAAGGACATGCATTAAAGTTATTAATTAATGGAATTTTGAGATAATTACCGTTGCATAGAACACCGGAGTTTATTTTGGACCAGAACTAAATTAATTTAACAATGGCCGGTTTTACCACTCTAACTTCTAACTTTTAACTACTAACTTTCTAACTTTTTAACTTTCTAATTTCTAACTTTTAACTTTTACTTTTCTGTTATTTAATTTTTGTATTTACTTTTTGTTATTTATTTTCTGTATTTATTTTCTATCATTTTTTTTATTGTACTATTGGTGAGTAAAATCACCAAATTTACTTTTCGTACTTTAAATTCGGTAATGTGGAGAGTAATATTTTCATCATTTATTCTTTTGTACATTTTATTGTGGGAGTTAAAATCTCTCTATTTTTACTTTTTATTGTTGGTAAAATCGTCAAATTTATGTTTTTTTTAATATTTATAGTTTTGTAAATATATAATTGTGTAACCATTTTCTTTTATTTTGCAGGTTTAATTGTCCAAATTTTTTAAATTATTTTAGTCATGTTATTTAATAACTTGAGTATTTATATAATTTCAGTTGTTATTATTAAATAATCATGTTTAATTAATTAGAAATTCTTTTTAATTGCATGATTAATCAGTTAGGATTATCAATATTTGATTGATAATCATAGTAGCATCTGTTAGTTTAATTAAGTTACAACTCTTGACTTAATTAATTTAATAGGGAATTATATGATTTAAATTTGACTTAATTAATTTAACAGGTAATTATATGATTTAAATTATATTTAATTGAAGCTCATTATTGTATATAATTTAATGTTGATGATGACTTATAAACTTGATGTAATTTAATTAAATATTCTATTCACACTTGTTGGTAGTGATATTTAATTGAATTAAAGATTAATCCGTTTAAACTGATCGATATTAATCTAATTAGTAAGGATATAAATCTGTATGAGCTGATAGAGATTCTAAAATCAACTACTCAATAAGTTCTATATCAATGATTTATCTCATTAAATAAATAATTTGATACAAATTTTTTCTAACGTCTTTTATTAATTTCTTTTCATTAAAAATCCTTTGTATAATTAATTATTTTAAAAAATAATAATAAAAATAAATTTATTTCTTTTAAGTGTGTTTAATTTAATTTTGTCTTTATATAATTTTAAAACTCTCCCAAAATTTAATATTTAATTAATAAATTTGAATTTAAGAATTTTTAACAAATCTACGTGGATACGATCATTATTTGCCCTAAGTATTAAAGTTTAAATTTGATAGTCATACGAGAGACTTGTCTATCATATAATAATTCCTTATACAACACTTGCTTAGTAAAAACTGAAATATTTCATTTAAATTGAAATTACATGAAAATATTTATGTTTTATAATGGACAATTATACGTACTTTCCCCTGCAGTAGGCCACAGAAGAATTTCCGTAATTTAGACTATATTCGGACAACAATATTTGTTCAGACCTTTTTCTCTTCCCTATCTATACTCATTTTGAAACTATTATTCTTTTTTTTTTTAAATCCCAACTCTAAATTTAAAATCTTAACATATACCTCACACAAACATTTAATATACCTTTCTGAATATTAGTTAAACTTCTACACATCCACTGTTTCTTAAACTATATTTTGATTATTATATTGATGTATAACAAATAAAACTCAATTATCATCAAATTAAACATCAAACTGAAAAACAATATTTTTATGAAATAAAATCTTATTCAAATACCTTTTGTTAATTCTTAAAATAACAAGACTTTATTTATAATAAAATAAAAAACATGAAGATTGAAAGTGTAATAGTTTATTATAGTTCTGATACAATGTTAAATTACTACTCATGAAGAAGCCAGCTCAAACTCAGTAAAATGAGATAGAATTTATATACTATTTAACAAATTATTACCGCACTATCGTGAAAAGGGGATAAAATACAACTAGTTACATTCTAGTGAAAATTCAGAAAGCAAGTTTCAATCTTACAGAAAATAATAGGGCTACCAAGCATGTAGGTGGTGGCATCACATACAATGGTGATTAGGAGATATCTCATGCAATGAAACTAGAAAGTATTGAAGCCATCACCTTATATATATGGCCCAACTTGGAGTCCCTCTTTTCATAAAGAGGATTATGGTGCAGCCTTCAGTCCGGATGACAAAAGGGAGATATCAGACAGATAACCAGATGGAAAGCCAATATAAGAAGCTGAATTTTTTGTCAACTATTTTGTAACTGTTCGAAAGAGAAAAAGCAAGTTCAAGTGGAATACCATACAGAATAGTTGAAACTGATTTTGCCACCCAACATGCCGTTTGGGGGCAATTATCATTAGGTAGCTATGTGTGAAATTGTGAAACTATTCCTGAGAAGCTCCATATCTACATTTAACTTCTTCCCCTTCTATAAGCCTCTCTACAGCATCTGATGGAAGTCCAATCAGTTCCAAAGTCTTCTCCCATACTCTGTAAGAAGTTTCAAGATTATGCGCTTCTTCAGAAGGATTAGTCGGACGACAGTCTAGAGATATGAAAGCACAAACTGGCCACTCATCTGCTTTTAGCATCTCAGTGTACTCAGGAACTTGTGGATCTGTCGCAGCAAAAAGAGCACTTCTAGAACCTGCAATAGCAAACAATTTATATTTTCACATAACAGGATAAGATTCACATAACAATCAATCTTGATACGGATCTGCCAATACCAATAGATAAAGGAAAATTAGATCTAGCCAGTGGTGTAAGCATATTTTGGAGATCTCGTAGTTTTATAAACAAGCCAAATGATACAGAAAAAATAGGGATCAAGCATCCTCAATTGTAGCTGTAAAACTTGGATAAAAAGGGAAGGAGCATTATTTCTCACAAAGCTCGGCAACAAACTTTTGATGTATACTAATTACTAAGTCTCAATGATATACTTCTCAGCAGAGAAGTGGTAATTTCTTACTCCACAGCCTATGCCAAGACTCGATAGTCACAAAGCAAGTGAAACTCCAGGCTAAACTATTCAGAAAAGATCTTATGCAACTTTTATTTTGTTTTATCTTACCTTATTTTTTAAGGGCATTGATGAAGAGACTGGGGAACTATGAACCTCAACAAATTGCTAAAACCAGATACCTGTATTTTAGCTTTTCATTGCATTATTGTTTATACAGAATTGTCAAAAAAAAGAGAAAGAAACGATACAGAGATACTTGATTATTTGATATAGTAGACTCCTGATTTCATATACATGTAAAACTTTCTCCGTTGTTTTAAAGTAAAGGATTTCTAATTCATCATAACTCCCATTTGTCATCCAAACAGTAGAGGAAACAAAATAAAGAGAGATACTAAGTCACAATAGAGATAAATTTCTAATCAGGATAAATGATGAAATATAAATTGTATTTTAGGGCAGTTTTATTAATAAAATAAGTAATGTGTTTGAAAAACTATGCTTCCCTCATTCATCAGTCTGTCATCTTTCTTAAACAAAAAACGTGACTAAGAATATTTCGAGAAGATGACCATTACTACTAATATTCAAGCAATGATTTCATCTCAACCAAAGTAAAAGTTCAGCTTGATGATTGATAATGATGCAAAGATACGAAAACTCATATGGAGATTTTTCTATTCATGAAATCTCAAGTGCAGAAGAAAAGATTCAGAAATGGATGACAAGAAACACCATATGCCAATCCAAAGACTTCAGCAACTGGAGACGAAACTGATGGCCTCATATTCTATAAAATGTCATGAAACTGTGTTCCACATTGTTACTTGTCAGAGAGAGTCTAAATATACTTGGTTGAAAAGACTCCCCAAAATGGAGAAGTGTCTTTGCAAATCAATTGCTCCAGAATATCCACATCCCCCACCCCATTGACTAGGAAAAGAAATTCTGTGTTTGAAACCAGAGGAGATGCAGCAACTGATTGCTAGCTGCTTGATGTTTTTATAACAATCTAATTAACATGGGCAATGAAAATCCCAGGAAACAGGTTAAAATCTATTCCATAATAACAAATATATCTCACAAATTACAAAATCTTATAGGTTGTCTTCATCAATCATATTTCAGACGTAACATATCTAAGCAGTATTTCCAGGGTTGTCAGATTTATCCTTCAATGTAAAAGGACTTTCTACACAAGCAGAAATCTCAAGATAGGCATAAAAAACCTACTACCATATATATATATATATATAAAGAGAGAGAGAGATAGAGAAGAGTAACTCGATTATATCAAATAACTAATTAATGGGTGCTAATAACTAATTAATGGGTGCTTCAGATGATCCGACACTGCTAGATTTAAGTTCCTAAACTTTGGAGCAGGCATGATAAATATATCTCAGTATCATCATTGCCATGACCAAAATAAACTAGGTAAAATCAAATTTTGAGGAGGTTGTACATCATCATGGAAACCCAAGAATGTCTAAGTGATTCATTGTCTCACTGAGGCTTTTAAGCCAAATTATGAGCTTAAAGTAGTCCATAATAACCAACAACCCCAAGCATTCTGATTCCTTTTAGCCCTGTTATTAGTTGCTTAAAAAAGAGCAGCTTTTAGATTTTTTTTTTTCAGCTAAAAGCTGTTTTAAGCTATTCTCAGTTGCTTTTCACTTCTGTTTTTAGCTTAAAAAGGATGAAAATTCTATTTCGGGAAAAGCTACCCAGGGAAGCTTTTCAAAATAGTTATTGCTTATTGATGTTGTTAAAAATAAAAATGCTATACTAATCTTTAAAACACCATTTTAAAAAGAACATTATTTTAGCAGTTTGAAAAAAAATGAACCGAGAACAGGCCCTTATAGTATGCATGGAAAGTTATTTTAAGAAGGTGATATTAATCTAACAAATATTAACACCGTAAAAGTAAGACCAAAAACTATACAAGAGTTTAAGAACATTTACCTTCTTCAGGACTAAAAATAAAATAGGGTATTAGATGATAAGCAGCTTGAACAAACTTCGAAAGATCCCTGGCCTGCATTTATAAATGATATCAAGATATAAAATGACACAAGAAAAGATGAGAATAAGGAAACCAAAGCAAAATGTGACAGCTTGTAATAGCAAAAAACACACCTGCGTAGATATCAAATATTACATTCAATTTTCTAAGTAATTCTAAAGAGCACAAAGCAGAAATAAGCATTACACAATAACCAAGATCATTCTAAGGAGTATCTTGAATTTGAGTCCCCCACCCTTACACAGTCACCATCCCTCAACCCCAAAAGAATAAGAAACCTTTGACGGCCAATCCTACTTTCAACTTTGTTTTGCAAAACATTAGAAAGTTCACAATATGTATAGAATATAAAAAAAATTGTAAAATTTCATATAAAGAGAAGCATTAAAACCTTAGTTGAGGTACCAGAACATTTGAACCATCATTATTTCCTATATACTTTTGTAGCCAAATTGTGATAACACCTTGGATGTTAAAGAAGAATAGTACATAGCCACAAGCTGCTTTCAGGATTTTATAATATTTCACAAATCATTCTAAAAGCATTTCTGTCAAGATCCTAGCTGCAAAACAAAAATCCTTACTTCTTTCAAGATATATGGATTCGACATTAGAGCATAACTAATTAACAAGCCTGTTTTGAAAGTGGAGAAGGCAATTCATTAGAGAACTCAAATATAGTAATTTTATTTAATCTTTTATTAGAAAATTTCATTCTATTATCTTGCCTAAGCCCTCTCCTCCACTTTGAGACATTTAGTTAAAGTAGATGGTGGTACTGCTGTAAAACAATTTTTTTAAAGAAAACAAATGGTTTTATTGAAGGGACAGGTGGGACCATTTTGATCTATTTATGAAAGATCTCCATTTTAAGATATGAGGAAAGCTTAGCCAAGAGATCAACAATATCTTTGGTGTTTTCAAGAAAGAATTGGGCATTGAGTAGTTTCTGTCATGGAGCTCATTCTCCAATTAGTTTAAGGAAATTTCTATCACAGACCAGGTCCATTTAGACCATTTGGTCAAGAATCAACCACAACACTATAGACTGTTGAAGGGTCACTGATATTATTGGTGTGACTAATTTATGACCACAAAGCTCTAAAACTGTCAGTTATAAAAATTTTCTTTGGAGTCAAATCTTTTTTATTAGTTCAGATTTCCAAATTAAGATTGGTATGGTTATTAAGATAAATGATTGAATGAAAAGATAATATATATTACCTCATAACTCAATTTAGTTCTATCAAGTACTCAAAATTCACAATTAAAGCTCAAGCTGCTTGGCATGTTTCAGTAAATTATAGCAGCTATAAACATTCCTCACTGAGAAGTGAGATACTCCATTGTCCCCCTCATTTTGACCTATTAGTATTTCAGGTGTCATGAAAGTAAACTTTTGTTAAATTTTATACTGTAAAAGAATATAGTGACCCTATCTCATATTCCTGCTATCCAAATTACATATCTACTTTCAACTAGACAAAAACATTTATGAGAACTATTATGGGAACCACGTATATCACTGGCTTCCCATTCATCATTCTTTAAAGGGAAGTCAGTGATGCAAGTTTAGATATTATATATATATATGTGTGTGTGTGTGTGTGTGTGAGTGTTGAAGATGTCATGTACAGAAAAAAATGGAGGACATGCGGAATATGTCAAACTTAGATTCCTCCATCTCAAATTGCCCCATACTTAATGGAGGGATCTAAACCTGCCATAAAGTACTCTCTGTTTCGTGAGTCCTCTATTCTTTCCTGCACTTCATCACATCTTCAACACTCACATAAAATTTCATGCCAAGTCTCTGTCAAAAACTCAAAATGAGGGGGGTGGAAAAAGTACCAGATTTTACTATTTCAAAGTAGATCATAGATTTCAAAGAGAAAGTTGTAATCCTATTACGAAAATAAATGGGTAAAGGAGTTAAATAACAATCACTATGCCTGTGCTTTGAACTGGGGAATGTGCTTATTCACCTGCCTGCTCTATAGCTTAAGTTCTTTACTTTCTTTCAAGTAAAGGTTAATGATATTCTTAATACTAGGGATACCAAATTGGGTAAATAAATCATTGCTCTCAGTAGCACCCTTCAGAATAGAGGGACTGTAGATACTTCATTTATCTACATTGTGTTCTTGGCAATGCAAATAATTAATTTTCCGGTTAAGCCCTTTTTTTCTTCTTTTAAGATACAAAAGTCCAAGGCATATATTATGAGATCTGTTTGATTATAAAGGAGAAAAAAACTGAGCTCACTGAACTAACAACTAATATACCAAGGGTTCAGTTTTATCTGGAAATTTTCAAATATCTAGCTCAAATCTATTAAGCTTTCATTGTCTAAGGTCAAGAAAAGAATACCTTAGTCTGCACCAATTCTTATATTCTGGAAACAGATGAAATTCCATTTTTCCAAGCATGTGCCAAAACTTGCAAGGATGATAATGAATATTAGTTAAAATGCATACCACATTTGTATGGACAATTCCAGGTGAAACACATAATACACTTATGCCAGATTCAGCGGGCAGCCGCTTGTGCAGGACACTACTGAACATCACCTGCACTTGGAATGCAGAAAACAATTAGCAATTACGAAGACAAAACTGAAAAGCGAGAACAAACTAAACCCCTAAAAATGAATACCATAACCAAAATGTAAAAGCAGGAACATTGAGTGTACTAATTTTAACTGAAAATGTCTTCTAAAGAAGAAGAGATTAAAAAATAAAGCATGTTAGATTGAAGAATTCCAAGAAACTTAATTATCAAGACTAATTGAATGATTCAAAACTAAACCCCTCCAACCCCAGAAAAACTCAAATTCACAACACATTCTAAGGAGAACGTGAGTTTGATCTTGCAGCATAAAGAATTCTAAGATTCTTGACCTTGGGAGCAGCAAAGACAAAGATAATAAATCTTAGGGAATCAAAATTCCCAACTATGAGGACATTGATAAAGGAGTTTTTGTGGTTTAGAATAATGTGAATTCCACTAACTCACAATCCCCACCACTAACCAGTTGAATTAACAAAGTGGAAGGCGCTATGCTCTCCATGATGTGCCAAGTGAAAAGGGGATATTAAATTCTACAAGAAGCGGATATATTGAAAGAGTTACAAGAGTAAGAAAAATAGATAAGAGAATCTCTCACATCTTATCATATTATAGCAATCAATTACTTCTAATATTACAATGTTCCTGTCAGACTTACCAATGCCCCCTAAAACGAAATATGGTGTATATGCATTAACTTCTTTAATCATGTCTGGGAAAATAATCCTGTAGATCTTACCACCTGTTGGCTTATGCATCAATTTAAGTGACCATGTACTTTTGAAGTGATTACACCAAAATATCATCCACTTTTTGCCTGCTGTTTTTGTTTCACTACTGCTGCGCATTTTTTGATCCTTACAACACTTGGTTCTAAAGGGCACATACCAAAACTTTCAGTTCAAGCAAATATTATAATACTTCATGATGCCTAAAACTTTGGCACCACTGAATCGGCTAGAGGCAACTCTGAGAAAACAGCACACAAAATTATTCTAGGGATAAACTTAAACGGAAAAAGAACTAGGATGGATTGTGAATTCTCATGACCCAATACACAAAGGTAAATACCCTATTCCAGAATTTATAATCTTATCTATACAATTCATAAGTAGTCTTTTTCAAATTTCAAACTCTCTACTGCCCACTCCAGTGGTTATTTGCTATCTTAATATGGATTTTGAATACCTTGAAGGCATTTAAGCAACATGTCAACATATTGGCATAGTCAAAGCTTTTCCTAACAGTAATTAAAGGATGGCTATCTGACATATCAACACTACTTACTAACACCTCACATTTTCGAACATCCAAATTCCTTTGAATTTTTACATAACTGATCAATGGTTATAAGATAATTGAAATCCACAGGTTACATATATGTAACTCCATACCTCATTGATGCAACATAATAATTTAATTTACCGAAAACATAGTGAGGAAATAACATATTGAGCTTACCTCTGCCAGTTTGCTGCTAGAGTATCCAACTAAACTTGTGTATTTTCTTTTCCCAGATGTAACATTCATATCTTCAGTATCAACAAATCCAACATAATGCATCTACATGGAAACAGGGAGGTGGTGAAAGTGAAAAAAATTACACTTTATCTGGGCCTGATCAGACAATGTGCAAGCAACAGCAGATTTACATTTTCAAGATGAATCCCCGTCAAACAGTTATCATTTATATCTTTTCACTGTATGATATTGTGCATAATTGACTGGTTGTTACAACCAGAAGATGAGTGGAACGAGGATTTCATGCAAAGAATGTCCAAGTCGTTACTGTATAATGTTACTCATAAAGTCAAGTATGTTCATAGCTGGCTGGAATTGCAAATACAAATTTAGGCAGTTAAGGTGATGCCAAATGTCAGGAGTAACTAAAGCAAATAATGAAATATCAAAAGTAACTAAAATAAATAACGGAATATCTTGCATTAATCAAGCTGAAACTAAATGTACCAATTTTTCTTTTCAGATAACTCTAAAGGGGCTCCACTAGGAAAGCATAAGGATCATCTGATGCATAAGAGAAGTTCATATGTTGAACTTAGTTTTCTTACATTTCAAGGCTTTATAATTTAAATTATGCTTTGTTTTCTGAAGATTCCCATTGAAAATAATGCTGCTTATCTTGTTGAACTTAGTTTTCTTACATTTCAAGGCTTTATAATTTAAATCATGCTTTGTCTTCTAAAGATTCCCATTGAAAATAATGCTGATTATCTTGTTTCCATGCTAATAAATGAAAAATTGCAAGGACAGTACTTTTTGAATGTGATTACTAAGAGAAATGATTCTTGTGTATTCCTATGAACAATATGGTTACATATATATATATATAAGAATGTTTGAAAAATGCCTAATTAATGTTAGGCTATCTACCTAATCTATGTTAACCTAACACTCCCCCTCAAGTTGGAACATAAATGTTAATCATACCCAACTTGTTACAAAGATAATCAATCCAAACCCTATTGAGAGCTTTTGTGAAGATGTCTCCTAATTGTTCTCTAGTTTTTACATAACCTGTAGAAATTAAACCCTGTTGAAACTTCTTATGAACAAAATGACAATCAATCTCGATATGTTTGATTCGCTCATGAAAAACTGGATTAGATACAATATGAAGTGCAGCTTGGTTGTCACATCATAACGTCGCTGACATTAAGACTTTAAAACTTACTTCATTAAGAAACTGATATATCAATATTATTTCACATATAACTTAGTCATAGGCCCATATTCAGATTCTGCACTTGACCGTGAAACTACATTCTTTTTCTTACTTTTCCATGAAATCAAATTGCCTAGTAGTGGACCCTGCCCAATCAGCATATGAAAAACATTCAATATTAGTATGACCATGATCATCATACAAAATTTCACGTCCACATGCTCCTTTTAAATAGCACAAAATTTGTTCCACTGCCTTACAGTGATCAATAGTTGGAGATGATATATATTGACTTACCACACTAACTGAGTAGGCGATATCTGGACGAGTTACAGTAAGATAGTTTAACTTTTCAACTAATCTTCTATATTTCTCAGGATCTCCAAATAATTCACCATCTTTTGTGAGCTGCATATTCGGAGTCATTGGGACACTACATGATTTAGCCCCCAACTTTCCTGTTTCATATAGTAAGTCAAGTACATACTTCTTTTGAGATAAGTATATTCCTTTCTTACTTCTATTCACTCAACTCCTAAGAAGTATCTTAGTTTTTCTAAATCTTTGGTATGAAACTGAGTGTGAAAAAAGGTTTTAAGAGATGAAATCCCTGTAGAGTCATTACCAGTGATTACAATATAATCCACATACACAACTAACAAAATAATGCCTCCACAAGATCTTTTGTAAAAACAGAGTGATCAGACTTCTCTTCATGCCAAATTTTTCAACAACTTAACTAAATTTACCAAACCAAGCACGAGGACTTTGTTTCAAGCTATATAAAGATTTACGAAAGTGACACTTTCTCATACTCCCCCTGAGCAACAAAACCAGGTGGTTGCTCCATATAGACTGTCTCTTGAAGATCACCATGAAGAAAAGCTTTCTTGATGTCTAATTGATACAAAGGTCAGTGATAAGTAGCTGCCATAGAAATAAAGAACCGCACAGATGTAAGTTTAGCAACAGGAGAGAATGTATCAAAATAATCCACACTATATGTTTGAGTATATCCTTTAGCAACAAGATGAGCTTTCAAGCGAACAATAGAACCATCAGGATTAACTTTAACTGCAAACATCCATTTACATCTAATAGTCTTGGTTCCGACAGGTAACTGTTCCAAGGTCGAAGTACCATTTGCATCAAAAAAATTCATCTCTTCAATCATAGCAGTGCGCCAAACAGAATGAGCTAAAGCTTCATAAACAGTTTAAGAACAAAGATAGAATCTAGAGATGTAATAAGCAAACAAGAAGAAGATATCAGATCGTGATAAAAAACAAGGAAGATATAGGATAGGTGCATGTATGTTTACCTTTACGAAGAACAATGGGTAGATCATCACTAGAGACTGAATCTGATGACGAAGAAGCTGTGGTATCAAAACATGGAAATAGAGTGGGAACATGTGCAATAACAGGATGAGGGACTGGAGTTGAGTCAAGAATAGGTGGTGCCCGTCGGGAATAGGTTTGTGTTATAGGAGGACGAATAGAAGCGGTGAAAGGAGAATCAAATGTTTGTGTGACATGATAGATAAACACCTCATCATCCTCCCCCTAACTAGTTGAACTAGATAATGAAGAAAATGTAACATCATGTGACACAATGTACTTATTAAGACTAGGACAATAACACCGATATCCTTTTTGGACACAAGAATATTCAAGAAAAATACACTAAAAATTTTAGGATTAAATTTACTAACATGAGGACGGACATCTCGAACAAAGCAAGTACAACCAAATATCTTAGGTTCAATAGAAAACAAGTTCCTATGAGGAAAAAGAGTATGAAAAAGGGATTGAACAAATAGAACGGAAGATGACATTCGATTGATTAAAAAACAAGCTGTAGAAACAACATCAGCCCAGAAATGTTTAGGAACTTGCATTTGAAATAACAAAGCTCTAGCAGTTTCAAGAAGATGTCTATTCTTTCTTTCAGTAACACTATTTTGAGAAGGTGTGTCGACACAAGATGTTTGATGAAGAATACTTTGTTGAACCATATATGTATGAAAAGTGTTGGATAAATATTTTTAGTATTATCATTTCTTAAAACTAGAAAAGTGTTGGATGAATCTCAGCACAAAAACTAAAAATATAAGAGAACAATTTTGAACGATTTTTCATCAAATATAACCATGTCGTTCAGGAATAATCATCAACAAAAAGTAACAAAATAGCAATGCCCAATTTTAGATCGAACTGGACAAGGACCCCAAACATCAGAATGTACTAACTCAAAGGAAGCAGGTGCTCGTTTATTAACTCTTGCACTAGAATTTAGACGATGATGTTTGACAAATTGACAAGACTCACAATCAAAAGAAGATAAACTAGAAAATTGAGGACAAAGTTTCTTGAGCATAGGAAAAAAAGGATGACCCAACCGACAATGCACTTCAAATGGAGTGATATTCCACTACAGGCTAGAGATTTTGGTATTGATATATCAAGAATGTAGAGGCCTCCAAACTCATGTTCCTTACTAATAATCTTTTTCGTCACGAGATACTGAAATAAGTAATGATCAGGAAAAAAATGAGACACAACAATTGAGAGTATGAGTGAGTTTACTGACAGAAATCAAATTA
Source organism: Apocynum venetum (assembly GCA_019593545.1). NCBI lineage: Eukaryota > Viridiplantae > Streptophyta > Magnoliopsida > Gentianales > Apocynaceae > Apocynum > Apocynum venetum. The sequence continues at coordinate 4,520 of SRSM01000653.1, read as the reverse complement.
AATGATAACTGAGGGAGACTAAGAATTGATGACAACGAGAGAGATGATGTGGGATTAATGGTGCCAAAACCAGTAACATAAGAAGTTGAACCATCAGCTAAAGTAACATGAATGATAGATTTATGTGACTGAAAAGTAGAGAATAAGTTAGAATTACCTGTCATGTGATCTATAGCACCTGAATCAATGACCCATTTTGAAGAGGAGGAAACAAGACATTTATTAAGCTTACCTGACTGAACGATGGCAATAACAGGACTAGATTGACTTTCGTGAAACTGAGTTAATCTGGCATATTCTTCTACAGATATTATAACAGACTTCTCAGGAATGCTAGGAGTAGATGCAACATTGGCAAACTGGACTCTCTTATTCTGCAATTTTCGACAGTCTTGCTTTATATATCCTGATTTATGACAATAGTGATAAATTATTTCTCCGAATTCTTTTCCACGAATACTAGTACTCTTGTCATAATTATTGAATTTCATGCCACCATCATTCTTGTACGATTGCTTCCCTAATTGAGATGTGTTATTATGACTGATAAGAGCACTATTAGGCTGAGAAGATTGGACAGATGATGAATTCTTTGTACGAAGAATCCTACTATAAACATTTTAGAGAAGATACTCTGATCCAAAAAGAATTTGTGATTTTGCAGTTTCAAATTCTGACAGAAGTCTAGCTAAAAAGCTGATAACAACCATTTTCTCTTGTTGAGTTTATTGAATAGTCACATCAGTACTAAAAGGTATTAAAATGTTGAGTTCTTCATAGGTTTTCTTAAAGTTCATGAAATATTGGGTGAGAGACCAATCACCCTTGTCTACCTTATAAAAAGTTTTACAGACATCATACATTATAGAAATATTTCCCTTTCCGAAATACATAAATTCTAGATAATTCATTTGCTCTTTAACTGTTTGACAGTAAGTAACAAACGAGCATCTTCTCTCATCCAAGGCAGCCTAGACTCATCTTTAGGAGGGTCATCAGTTAAATGACCATCCATATAAATGTTTAACATATACAATTCAATAGTTCAATTTCAATCAAGATAATTCGATGAATTAAGTTTGTGATCTGTTATCTTAGACATTACTGGAATCATATCATAAACAACAACAAAGTTTTTCTCTTCTATATCTTGTCAATAGTACTCTTAAAACAAGAAATCAAAAGGCTGTTAAGAGAATTTTCAAAGGAAAAATCAAACCTATAATGAATAAAATCCGACACTTCACTGATGTTGATAAAAAATAATACAAAACAGATCGTATATATCGAGGCAAGCAAACTGAAAAAAACCCGACAAATTTTGGTCACTCACGCGCTCTCAGGAGTGCGCTGTTCAAGCGGCGCGTGAGTCTCACGTGCGTACCTTTCGGTGATGGATTTTCATGGTTTTGCTGATCTGCACTTGGCGCACCTCCCTAGGTTGGTGGTGTCGATAAAATAGCTCCTAAAGCTAGAGAAACGAATCAAGGCTGTCTTACTGTATAAACACAATTTTTTTTTCAAAGAGGAATTTCTGCTTGCTCTAATATCATGTGATTACTCAAAGAGAAATGATTCTTGTGTATTCCTATGAACAATATAGTTACATATATATATACACATAAAAATGTTGAGAAATGTCTAATCTTATGTTGAGAAATGCCTAATTAATGTTAGGCTATCTACCTAATCTATGTTAGGCTGTCTAACACTGAAGAACACTAGAGCAAAGAAGAAAGAAATTAAATGTTCCCCTTCTTCATATTCTTTTTCTTTTCTTTTTAATTAAAGAATAAAGGGAGCTTTAAATCACTATTTAAAATAATCCTACAAACTAAAATGATAATGAAATTCAAGTTAATTTCTGCCTGATCTTGTTCCTTAATTTTCCTATAAAACATTAGTTGTAGATAATAATACATAACTAACTTTCTCTTTCTTTCTTTCTTTCCTTTCCTGTTAGTCAAATGGTAACTTAGTTGCAATAAAAGTTTTTGCATCACAGCCTATCACAATCCATACTCCAATTTGTCAGGGGAAGCAAATAGAACCTTAATGATAATATGTAGGCTGCAATACAGAAATATATAGCAAGAATAAAATAAACAAAAATGCTAACGATTAGCAGAAAAATATGAATTGACAAGAAAGTAAAGACCATGAAACTTACAACAGAATTCAGATTAACTATTCGGCTTGGAGAGCCTCTAATAAGAGATGGCAAGAGCAATATAGACAACAATGCAGGACCAAGATGGTTCACTTGCAGGTGTTCTTCATGGCCATCCTTGGAAAATTTCTGTGGTTCTGAACAGAAAAAGAAAGTTTTAGATTTATATACAAAGAAACAATATAAAAGCATGCGATTTGATTTTAATTTTTATCCAGAAACTTAATCATTCTGAACAAATAAAAAGTGATAACGAAATTATGAATCTCATTTGGTTTAGTACAAGATAAAAAGTTTTGTGGACGTGTGTATAAACACGTGTTTGTCTGTGTAAACATACATGCATAAGAAAAAGGGAGTCAAAGACTGACACAAAAGGAGTTTTCCAAAGAGAACGTTGTCATAAACTTTAATTACAAAGAAGTGGTCTTCAGCATGTAAAATGTTGCACCACAGTGTATAAATTTTTACAAGATTCCATAATAATTCAAGTTGCATATACATCTAACAACCATGTTCAATTTGGAAGTAAAAATCAGTTGCAAAATTAAGCACCGGAAACTTCCTAGGAACCTTTAAGGCAAATACTTATTTACAGGAGAAGCTTTCTTTGTTTAAATATAGCTTCTGTCAATGAACATAAGTGCCAGGAAAAGCAAAAATTATTATTAGACAGCCATTTGCAAAGGCAGATCAAAATAACTAGAAACTTAATTTTAATTGGATAAAAATATAGATTTGGAATCCCCCCCCCCCCCGGAACCAGACCAATGTTTAGTTTCCTATACATGATTTTCCCCCAAACCTCAAGATGCATAAATTGTTAATGTCTTCATAGTCCACCCAATTTAATCTATGTCGTTAATTTTCTCTTGGAAAAAAAGAAAAAAACTGAAGAAATCCACACACTTAAACAATAAGCAATGCATTCTGAAGTTAGAACCTAGATATTGTGAACCACTAATACATTGTACAGAAAAAAGAAAACAATTAAAAATACTGTGAGAAGTAACACAGCCTCAGGAATGCTTATACCTCAAACTTTTTCCACTCCATACAAGTACCTCAGCAGTACATATGAAAACATTTGCTAACAATTATCAGCAGAATAATTGACAGAGTAGGTATGCTGATAGGCAGTTACTACATATGAAATGCTTGCCATAGGAAAGAAAAAAATTTGAAAATAAATAGCTGTTTTGTTTTCTTTGTTTTATTTCTTACGGCACTAAAGCAATTCTAGAAAGCAGTTTATCTTGCTAACCTCCAATCGCAAATATGCCAGCATTGTTAATGAGTGCATTCAAAGGTCCGAGGCGCGCATTAAATGCTTCTGCAAACCTTACAACCGATTCAAATGACAGAAGATCCAGCTCCATCGCCTTACAGGACAGGAAAAGAAATGAACAATTTTTGAAAAGCACTGTAAAGAATTTTTCAGAGTACTTAATAGTTTCACTAGTTTCAGACACAATTGTCAATAGAATGAACTATATTTCTTTACCAAAGTTCAACTCTTTTAGTTTTCTTGTCAACATTTCAGTGAAAACAGAGTTTAAGCTAACAAAAATCATTAATTTCTAAAAAAATACCTCAATATTAAGAGGTAATCCACGACCAGACCATTCCTCTTGCCATTTGCGAATTAATTCGGTTGCAGCCTTGGTATTTCTAACAGCCATTATCACATGTCCGCCAGACTCAGCCAATTGTCGAGCGATTTCACGGCCAATTCCACTAGTGGAGCCGGTGACGATAAAAGTCAGGTCATTGAGAGGCGGAAGTGGCATTGGATTAGGTAAGTGGCTAGCCATAATCCGCTGGAACAGAAACTCGTAAAATATATACAACCATCCTCTCAGCCACTCCATCCATCCTAACGCTTCTTTCTTCTTTACCTTCTTATCTCCACCTTTATCCACAGTTTTTCCCTTTGACGGCGACGGCGGCGGCGACGACGACGAGGAAGACGACATCCTCCTCTCACACTTCCTCACTCTCTCAGTATTTCGGTGCGTTCTGCTGACTTCAGTGTGTGTGTGTGAGAGAGAGAGAGAGAGAGAAAAAATTTACTAATTAATTATAGCCGCCTGGGACAAATGCTAAAGATCCAACCTCGTGGATTGAGTTTCATAACCGTTAGAGGGTAGTATCTGGAAAGGATTTAATTTTTAAGGTTTTTCCTTCTCGTGTTGCTGCATGCCACTCTTTGTAGGAGAAATCGTCAAAAATGCCCCCAAATTATTTAAATTTTTTTTAAAGGAAATTATTTTTAATTCTTTAATTATATTTTTACTTTTTTTTATCCTCAACTATTTGTTATTAATGTTTATATCTAACTATTATTAAA
>SRSM01000652.1:0-48959 GCA_019593545.1 Apocynum venetum | reverse complement strand
CAAGAGAATACCACTGTAGTGACTACTTCTATTGATGATCTATCAGTTGAAGTTATTATTATTCCGGAGACCACTCCTTCAACCAATCAGTTTTGCAGTTCAAGGTCTATGCTCCCAAGCCTCGGACTCTAGCTTTGGCTACTTGAGGATCATCTTTCTAGCTATGCTTTCATTTTCTTTTATATCTATTTTGCACCATTTTCATACATTTTCTACTACATTATGAACTCTTCATGTAGTAAAATTTTAAGTAATGTAGTTTATTGGGTTTTATTATTCCCCACGTTGCCTCCTTGGAAATTGAGAGATTTCATATATGTTTTTTACCTTGTTTATCCTTCATAAACATTCTTTTTTCAATGATAACAAAGGGGGAGAAAAACTAAGTGTTGATAGCAAATGTTTAGGAGTTATATTTGTGTTGTGTTCTTTTGGAAACTAACATTTTGCAGGAAATGAAGATCAAGAACACTTATAACAAAAGGGAGAATTCAATGCAAAGAGGAGAAAACACCTATTTTTTGAGGAGATCAAGAATAGGTGCAAAAGGGAAGACACGTCCAAAAGGGAGAGTTTGAGGAACTTGAAGTATTTGAATTGCACTTGAAGATCAAGTTCATCAAACCAAGAAGAAGAAGAAGAAGAATAACTTAAAAGGTTAGTATGGCTATCCTTGGTTTAAAATTTATGTATTTCTAAATTTTTGAGATATTGAGATTGAAAGAGAATGAAATCGTGTGTTGATAGCCGGGTTGGCCTTATGTGTGATTTTTGTGATATATCTCATTTCTTTTGCATTGTTGAGTTTGTGTTGTGAAATTGGTTTTATAAGAGTTACAAAGGAAACTCTGTCAAAATGTTTACAAAACTCATGCATATTGATAGGGGGAGCTTTATAATTGTATTATAAATGTTTTTTAAAACTGGAAGGAAGGAGGATACGGAGGTTGGTGGAAAATAGGCTCATTTGAGCCTATATAAGCTATGAAGTGATTTCATACACTTACAATGAATCTTTTCATTTTGAGATCAAATATTTGTTCAAAAAATGTTTCATTTAATATATTTATTGATATCATCAAACTATAAATGTTTATATATTATATGTGATATCTTACAAATACCTAGCATATTGTAAGGGGGAGCATTTTATAATTTTTCATACATATTCTATAAACTCTTCCTTACTTGAATCCTTACACTTAATTGTTTTACCTATCACATTGCATCAATATTTGTCATCATAAAAAAGGTGGAGATTGAAAGCCCTAAAGCTTATAATGTCTTAATTTTGATTAATGACAAACATTGATAAGGACTAATGTCTTATTTGAACAAGTGATAGAGTTTTTGGATTCATGATCTAATCCATGCAAGGACAAGATTTCAAGTCTTCATGGAAATACAAGTCAAGACTCTCAAGATTTGAAGACAAGCTTTTATTGGATTAGATAGGAACTAGAGGTATAGTTTTAGAGTTTAATATATTTTGATATCTCTAGTTTTACCTCTAATTGAGTAATGGTTTCTAAAGGTTTCTCTATGAACTTAAAATGTTATTTCAAAATGTTTTAAATATGCTAAAATAAGTTTTGGTATTTTGAAAACCATGCATCCTGATTTCAAAACTTAAATGGTTCATAAACTCTTGTTGGATTGATACCATAACTTATATTGATACCAAGAGGTGAGAATGAAGGTGATTTTCAAGAGCAACCTATTGAGTCAACAAACAAAGATATTGTTCAATCAAATGAAGATCATTCAATACCTAAGGATGAAAGTGAAGAGATCATTGACATTCAATAATAAACCTCACATGAATGAGAGACAAGTCATGATCTTCCAAAGGAATGGAAATACGTCCATAATTATCCAAATGATCAAATCATTGGTAATCCCAATGAAGGGGTAAGAACAAGACACTTTAAAAATTGTGTTGATAATCTTGCATTATTGTATCATATTGTACCTAGGAACATTGATGAGGCTCTTAGTGATGATTTTTGGATCATTGTCATCTAAGAAGAGCTAAATCAATTTGAAAGGAGCAAAGTTTGAGAACTTGTACCTAGACCTTCAAATCACACCATTATCGGTACAAAATTGGTTCTTAGAAACATACTTGTTGAACAAGGTATTGTCACTAGAAATAAGGTTAGACTTGTTTCTCAAAGATATAATCAAGAAGAGGTCATTGATCATGATGAGATTTTTGCCCTAGTTACTAGATTAGAGTCCATTAGAATGTTACTTGCATTTGCATATTTTATAGGTTTTAAATTATTTCAAATGGATGTTTAAAGTACATTTCTAAACTGTTACATCAAATAGGAAATTTATGTTGAACAATCTCCTAGTTTTGTGCATGAATCTTTTGAAAATCGTGTTTACAAACTTTCAAAAGTTTTATATGGTTTGAAACAAGCTCCAAGAGCTTAGTATGAAAGGCTTAGCAACTTCCTCATTGAAAACGGATTGACTAGAGGAATTGTAGACACTACACTGTTTTTAAATAATAAAGTGCATTACATTTTAATTGTTCAAATTTATGTTGATATTATATTTGAGTGAACTTTGTTATTAAAATTGATGTGTTTATCCATTGCCCGAGAAAATGTTCTATTTTAGAAAGCTATTGAGTGTTTATATACAATTACTAATGAGTTTGTCATTGTATAGCTCTTTTAATTATCAAAACAAGAATTATTGATTGCTTATAAGTTACTTAGAAGAAATTTCAAATGACACACGAAGAAAGTGTGGTCGACCACATCTTATAGGAGTATCGCCGGAAGAATGGTCAGTGGACTTGCGGAAGATCTCGAGAAAATCTTCAGTCGACAGCATGGTACAAGCCATCGACTGCAAAGTAGACAGAGGACTTGCAGACGACCAATATCAAGTTTCTAGTCGACCGCAGATTACTACTTATCGACCGCAAAGTAGGCAGAGAACTTGCGGATGACCACAATTAATTATTCAGTCGACCGCACAAAATGATTCTATAGTCCGAAAGAAGAAATGTCAAGGGATCAACAAATTGGATCAAAAAGTGGTTCAACCAAATCTAAAATAGTACCAAAGAAGATGAAAAGCAACACTGCTTCTTTATTCACAGTAAAGAGAATAAAATTTGATTCTATGACTATCTCAAGCTTTGAAATGTGATTCTTGAAAGTACCATCAACTCCAGTAGGTTTCCTTTTTGAAAATATCTTGAAGTAATTTGCTAATGAAGGATGATATGATATTATTGTGCATGATGAGCCTATGTACTATGACTATATGCTTCAATGCTATGCTAATCTAGAGAAAAAAATACTCTTGAAGGATATCACGTTGTGTATTATGTGTCTAAAGTATATGGTATTGATTTAAATTTCAATCATTATAACTTGGATGATATTTTGAGTGCTCCTGTTGATGAGATTACATTTTTTTAATACTCACCTACTTTGCTATTATTATGCATTCTCCATTCAAGATTTTGAAGATATTTTTACAAGTCTTCAAGGAAGTATACAAGTCAAGACTATAATTAGATTAGTTTTTAGGAGTTTAATGTGTTGTTTATTGAGATAAAATCTACCTAATTGTGTGTTTATGTGCTTAAATTGGTTATTTACACTTTTATTTTTGTTTGCAGGTATTTTGAAGGTATTTTAACATGTTTAGAAGGCATTGGAGGAAGATAGGAGGCTTAAGAAGTTGTTTTGCAGGCATAATGGAGTGGACGGGCCTCAAAAACCAATTGGATGCGCACTTGAAGAAGTGGACGCGTCCCTATTCATCCACATGTCCACCCTCAGTAGTTTTGGAGCCTCACGTGTCCACTTGGACATTTTTGATTGTCTTGCACATCCACTTTTGACAGTTCGCGTGTCCACTCTCCGAATTAAAGATTTTAGGCAGTTTTTGAGTAGATTTGAATTAGGACTCTTATATAACTAATCCTAGGACCTTTTCTAACTATTTATAGGGTTTATTAGCTTAGTTTTTGGGGTGTCAAGCACCTTAGAAATCTTGTTCCCGAGCATTATAGGAGATCAAGGGTTGGAGCTTCTCAAGAAATTGGATTTTCGTCTAATGAGTTTCTCTCTTTCCCTTAATCTTTTTATGATGTTTTCTTTTATGGATTGTGAGTAAACATTTATAGTTGGCAAAGACATGTATTAGGTTTACTTTATTCAGGAATATGATATTTTTGTTTTGTTATTAAAAATCCGATCTTTTCAATGGATCATTATTTTTATTTGGGTATTTGAACAATTCTTGGTTTTATCTTATCAATTGTGTTATCTCAATTATTATTGGTCATTTTAATTGTTTTACATAGTTGATTAACTAGGGTTATGCAGAATCGGTTTTCGATAACCAAAAGTAGTAACTATTGATTGATTTGAATCGGTATTTGATTAATTAATAGAGAATTGTTTGAAACGAATTGCATACTTTTAATCGGTCATTAATTTTATGTAATTTGTGTTGATGTTGTCCTCGAGTTTAATAATTTAATTGACTATTTTTATACGAGCGATTCGGTAATTTAGTTTAATTAGGTTTAAGTTAATTTTTCATGCTTCTCGAGAATTAACCTACCTTTTACAGGAATCGGAACTTGCGGCGCTACGCGAAATTTTAAGTTATTACTCAAATAGGTTATTATCAATGATTAATCCCGAATGAATAAACCGAAATACAAAGTCATTGCTAACGTTTTTCTATCCATTGATTTTTAATTAATTTGTGAATTATTTTATTTAAAGTTCTATTCTTTTATATAAAAATTGAATCTTTCCCCCCAAAATCTTGATCAGTTTACTTCATCTAAGATTTTACAAGTTCCTGTGAGTTCGACCATTACTTGCCCTAACTATAGTAGTTGGTTGAGTTAGGTTTTAATTTGATAGTGCTACGACACGCTCGTCAAAAATTCTAATAATGATCTTGTTATTAGAAACAAAAAATTTAATGACATGATGAGTGACTATGATGCTATGAATTTGAGAATAGATGATTTAAGTGTTAGCTTACATAAACTCACATGTGGTAGAGATAATTTGAATAAATTACTTGGTGCTCAAAGACTTTCTAATGATAAGAGAGGTATTGGTTTTATTGATACACATGATGATGCCTTGCATACACACAAAAATATCCTTGATTTATGAAATTCCAAACCCTAGAAATGGCAAAAACCAACACTCCCAAGGATAAATAAAAAATGGCTCAAGAAGTTCCCAAGAAGAAGAGGACCATGGCAGCTCCTACTCAATCGTTTATCCTATTCAGAAGTACGCATCATGAGGCTCGTTACAATGAATATCTCAAAAATCGCCAGGTAATCTCCGGTAGCACAATTGATAGATATGAGTTTCCATTCAAAATAATTCTCACATATGTGTCATGGCAAGGATGGGATAGTATAATAAATCATAATGAATCTTTATATACTGATATTGTGTATCAATTTTATGCAAATCTTGAAAAAGTGAAGGAAAAGATGGTGAATTGGAAAGAAGTACTACTTATATTTCAAAGGTAAATGGGAAAGATATTCAATTCACTTCTATTAGTTTAGATGAATTGTTGGAGATTCCTTTTGATGGGATTGAGTACTTCAATACTCATTGAAAAACCTAAGAGGGGGGGTGAATTAGGTTTTAACCGATTTTTCCTCTTTTAAAATAAACAGGCTTTCTAAGATAACAAATATCAAACACTTGGTGATCAAACAAAGTGTGAAATGATGAGTTCAAGAAAAAAGGCAAAGAACACAAAGTTTTATAGTGGTTCGGTTTATCCAACAAAACCTAATCCACTACCTTGAGCTATCTACTCAAGGATTTCACAAAACCTTTCACTAATATAGTAAGAGAGAATACAATAGAGGCTCACCCAATTCCCTTAGGGTTTTACAACACAAACCTCTTAACCAACCAAGGTTCACTCAACACTTTGAGTTTTACAATATAACCTTGTTTACACACCTATCTCTATTACAACAATTAATGAAAAAGATACTCTAAATACAATCACAATTTTCTATGATTCAAGCCTCACTCTAACCCTTAGAGTTTTAAGCTCAATGCAACCTTGAACAAATCAATCAAGATATGAATAAGAAGAGTTTGATATATGAAATTGCCTTAATGTGAAGATATATCAATATAAAGCATAAATACCTCTTTGAGTAATATTTTCTTGTAAGTTGCTCAAGAACCCCAATGATTTTATATGAATCTCACTTTGATGGATTTCACAATATGAATGTTATATTTTGGTTTCAAAATAATCTCCAGAGGTTCTATGAAGTGTTAGGATCATATTTTTACTCAAAAAGTAATGTTAATGAGTTTTTTAAACGATTGGGTATTTATATGTATGCACCAACGGTCATAAAAATGGCTGTTTGAATCCCACTCAGGAGAAGTGCGGTCGACCGCAAATCAGGAGGGTCGTCTGCACCATCATCCGCAAATGTTCCAGAGAACTCTGGACAACCTGCGGACGATGAGCTCAGAAGTCCGGTCGACCGCTCCATCATCCGCAAGTGTTCCAGAGAGTTCTGGACATAGAGCGGACGATACTCTGAGAAGTCTGGTCGACCGCATGATATGTGGTCGTCCACACTTTTGTCAGGTCGACCACACATGCATTAAAACTATGCAGAACAAGTTTCCAAACAACTCCAAGAGTTTGCAAAATATATTTTATGAATTTTGAAGTATGTGCATGTATTTTGAAAATCATTTCACTTTTATTGAGCAACCTATAGAACTTATTACTCAAAGGGGTAGACCTAGAGATATCTAAAGATAAATAAAGAAATAATGAAACATCTCTAGATCCTATCTAATCCAGAAACGCTTATCTTCAATGCTTGACATCAAAAGCTCTTTCCTGAAGATTTGAAACTTCGATCTTGCATGGATTAAATCATGAATCCAAAAACTCTATCACTTGTGCAAATAAGACATTACTCCTCATCAATGTTTGTCATTAATCAAAATTAAGACATTAAAAGCTTTAGGGCTTTCACTCATCAAAAGTGCAAACACAAGGATTTCTCTACTAAGGGTTTTGAAAAGATCTTTACACAAGGAAAGCCATTTGTGAACTTAGTCAAGAGAGAAGCCAATGTGTTTAGTTTTGAGCATCGCATCCTTCATCATATGTGCATTAATATTTTTATACCAACTGAGGGACACAAAACCACAGTCACTTTCACGCACATGTTTCTCATGTATATGTTGGTAAAGAGAATAAGGGTGGATGTCAGCTATATCATGGTAGAACATATGATGGCTACCATTGAGAAGAGTAAGGGTGTTCCCAGCCAAAGTTTTCAATAAACTTCCATCACAACCACTCAATCTCAGAGAGAATGCTAGTGTCGTAACACTAAGAAGTGGTAAAGTGTTGGAAGAATCCAAGAGACCAGAGGAAAATAAAGGCACGGAGAAAGCACCTATTTCAAGCCCAGCATCTTCCGACAAAGTTCCTCAGATAGGAGAATCTTCTTCTTCTATTCCCAAGATAAGTCCTCATTTCCCCAATAGGTTAACTAAGAACAAGAAAGATGAGGAAGAAAAAGATGTTCTGGAGATCTTCAAGAAAGTTGAAGTCAACATTCCTCTTTTAGATGCAATAAGACAGATTCCTTGTTATGCTAAGTTCTTAAAAGAACTTTGTACCAACAAGAAGAAGCTTAAAGGTAACGAGAGAATCAGTGTGGGGGAATGTGTGTCTGCTGTTCTCCAGCAGAAACTTCCTCCAAAGCAGAAAGATCCAGGTATGTTCGCTATCCCTTGTACAATTGGTGATAAAGTAGTCTCAGGTTGTATGCTAGATTTAGGAGCCTCTATTAATGTCATGTCTTATACAATCTATAACTCTTTAAATTTGGGATCAATGAAGCCTATTAGAATTGTTATTCAGTTAGCTGATAGGTCTGTGGCTTATCCAGAAGGAGTAATAGAAGATGTACTGGTTAAAGTAAATCATTTAGTATTCCCTGCAGATTTTTACATTTTGAAAACTGAGGATAGCCAAAATACTTGTTCATCATAGTCACCTATTCTGTTAGGTAGACCATTTCTGAAAACTGCTAAAACTAAGATTGATGTTAATGAAGGTACTTTATCAATGGAATTTGATGGTGATAAAATTTCTTTTAACATATTTGATGCCATGAAGTACCCTTCTGATGAATGTTCTACAGTTTCTGTTGTGGATATTATAGATCCACTTATTGAAGATATTTTTGATTTGAGCTACACTGAAATGATGCAATCCATTATGAACTTGAGCATAGATGAAAATGTTCTTGACACTTTATCTGTGGAATGTGACAATGAACTCAACAAGTTGTCAAGGATTTATCTGCATGTCCTGTTAGTAATTCTAAAATTGCATTACCTAGCTCACATGATAAAATTTTACCATCTGTTGTTTGTCCCCCGTCACTTGAGCTTAAAGCTTTACCTTCTCATTTGAAATATGTATATTTGAGTGAAGGTAATGCTTTACCTGTTATTATTGCTAATAATATATCATCTTCCCAAGAAGAGAGGTTAGTTTCTGTGCTTAGGGACAACAAGACTGCCATCAGCTGGACTTTAGCTGACATTAAAGGTATTAGCCCATCAACATACATGCACCGTATATTGTTAGAAGATGGAGCTAAACCAACCAGAAAGAAGATCCATGAGACTTTTGGTATCCAAGTGACTTTGGATCCATGAGAATTAGTCGAATTTGTTTTAACAATCCAAATACTTTTTGCACCACTCTCAATTTTCTTCTTGGCATAACATGTATTTACCTTATGGCCAAACTTACCACAATAGCTACAACATTTTCTTGATGACATATGAGTGTGATGTGTATGATGTGCATGTGAGATATTCTTGTGTGATAAATTTTTATGTGTATGCGAGACATCATCATGTGTATCAATAAAACCAATACCTCTCTTATTATTAGAGAGTCTTTGAGTACCAAGTAATTTATTCAAATTATCTCTACCACATGTGAGTTTATGTAAGCTAACACTTAAATCATCTATTCTCAACTTCATAGCATTATAGTCACTCATCATGTCATTCAATTTCTTGTTTCTAATAACAAGATCATTATTAGCATTTTCAAGAAATTTCACCTTATCTCATAGACCAAGAATATTTTCATCAAGAGTCATTTTGGAAGAAAGCAATAAAGCATTTTCATCAAGTAATTTAGCATTCTCCAATAACAAATTTTCAACTTGACATTTCAAGAATTTATTCTTCTTGATGACTTTCTTCATTTCATGATAGAGATTAGCAACAAATTCATCTTGATCAAATATATCACAATTATCATTGCAATCATTTTCACTAGCATGCAAAGTTTGTGAGGTAGAAGTACTTGCCTCATCTTCAAGAGCCATAAGACAAGCATTTTTCACTTTCTTCTTAATTTGATGTGCATGTCAATCCTTCATGTGCAACTTCAAGTAATCTCCACATTTCATATGCGGAACTACAACCACTTACTCTATTATATTCATCTAAATCAAGAGCACAACAAAGAATATTCATAGCAATAAAGTTTGAAGTCATTTTCTTTTTATCCTCTTCATCAAACTCATTAAGAGTTTTCTCAACACTTCTTCCCTTTATAATTTTAGTGGGAACATAAGGACCATTTAAAATAATATTCCATAAATCAAAATCAATGGAGGAAATATAAATATGAATTCTATCTTTCCATAAAGTGTAGTTATAGTCATTCAACAAAGGTGGTCTACTAGTAGAGTAACCCTCACTTATGATATTGATGTCTATATGAGCCATAAGATCTTTACTTCTAGGTGATTAAACCACAAACAAGAAGAACTGCTCTGATACAAATTGAAAAACCTAAGAGAGGGTGAATTAGGTTTTTATCCGATTTTTCAACCTAATTCAATAAAACACCTCTTTAACAACAAATATCAAACACTTGGTGTGCTAGTTGTGTGAGAAATAATGTGTTCAAATAAAATGCAAAAATTAGAGCATTGAACACAATGATTTATAGTGGATCGGTTTATCCAACAAAACCTAATCCACTACCTTGAGTTACCTACTCAATGATTTATCAAACCCCTTCACTAATCAAATAAATGAGATTACAAAAGAGTCTCACCCAATTCACCTTAGGATTTTACAAATAACCTCTCAACCAATCAAGGCTCACTCAACCCTTGAGTTTTACAACACAACCTTGATTATACAATAATCTCACCACTCTCCTTAGTGAATCCTAACAATACAATTCAATTCAAGGTTCACCCAAAGGTTTTACAAACAAACCTTGAATACAAAACAACCTACACGAGGCTCACCCTAACACTTAGGGTTTTATGCTACTTGCAACCTTGATACAATTACAATCAATAATAAGAGATAGAGAGTTTGATAGATATCACCTTAATGTGACGATATATCAATTTGAATCACAATCGCCTCTTTGAGTAATGGCTTGTCAAGATTGCTCAGAATTCACCTTTGAATGTAAAAACCCTTCTTGAATGATTTTAACAAGATTGATGTTTAAAAAAGGTTTTGGAATGTTTCTAAGATGTTATAGGATCAAGATATACAATGTTTTTGCTCAAAATTGTTCTTAGAAAGAATTCCAAAGGTTTTGGTATTTAAAAGTTTGTTCCCAACGGTCAAAAATGATGTTGTTGGAAACCCATTCAGGAGAAGTGCGGTCAACCGCATATTAGACGGGTCATCTGCACCATCATCCGCAAGCTCACTGGACAACTTTCATCGTGTGGTCGACCTCACTTCACTGCGGTCAACCTCATGGTCGTCCACAAGTTGACAGATGAACAAATTTGACAGCACATGCATCCACAAGATAAACTAACTTATGGATGATACCTAGACCACTTTAGGTCGACTGAAACATGTTCATTTGTGTATCAACAATACTCTAACACACAAATGATGATTTCAATCAACCATATAAATTATAGTATCAATCCAACAAGAGTTTATGAACTGAAACCATTTAAGCTTTGAAATCATGATGCATGGTTTTCGAAATACCAAAACATATTTTAACATATTAAAAACATTTTGAAATAACATTTTAAGTTCATAGAGCAACATTTAAAACCATTACTCAATTAGAGGTTAGACTAGAGATATTAAAATATATTAAACTCTAAAATTATACATCTAGTTCCTATCTAATCCAATAAAAGCTTGTCTTCAAATCTTGATAGTCTTGACTTGCATATTTCCTTAAAGACTTGAAATCTCGTCCTCGCATTGATTAGATCATGAATCCAAAAACTCTATCACTTGTTCAAACAAGACATTAGTTCTCATCAATGTTTATCATTAATCAAAATTAAGACATTAAAAGCTTTAGGGCTTTCATATTAAAAGTTATAATGTGATATATTAATAGTTGAATAATTTTGTTTTTGATAAAGCTATAAGATTTTTAGTTTAAACTTATTTTTCTTTTTTACATTGGATTCCTTTAAAACAATTTCAAATAAGTTTCAATCATCTTTAATTAACTAAAATTTTGAATTTAAAAAATATATATAATAATAAATTAAAATATTATATATATATATAATATACATATTAAAAATTATATAGCACACACACATATATATAACATATGCAAGTGGGGAAGAAGATACATTACGGATACCTTATGGATTAAAAATTGATAACCTTATCTGCATCTGTATCCATTTTTCAATAACCGCATCTGCATCAACCCCTTTTAAAACGGGTAAAATCCGCCCCTATCTGGGCGGATGGCGGATGTGAGCAAGAACACACGGATTATGAATTTTTTGCCAACCCTAAACAGGTTCCAAGGCTGATTTTGGGCATAATTGGTTCTGCCTTTATATTTCCTCTTTGGTCCTTCTAACTTTAATTCTTTATAGTCTTGCCTCCAAAAGTCCTACAAACAAAAGAAATAAGAAAAAGCAAGTGAGCACATTCAAATTTATCATAAAATGGCTAAACTTTTACTAATCAAATGTATTGAAGAGTATATAACATGTATAAAATTTAGTCATTTCTTCTATCAAACAAGGAACCTCCCTAAAATGTCAGCCTCCCTCTGCTTCCACCAAAAACATTACAGGTTTTACCGTGGCTGATTTTATGTCTGATGATACCTAGCAGAGTACTTTGCTCTTGATTTTTTTTAATTCTTTTCAAGTGCTAATATGAGCCATTGTTGATGATTAATGCTCTATGTGGTGGATGATTGGCAAGGACCCGAGTAGAGAAACTATGGGGAATGCAATTATATATTTGTGTCCTTAAGCTTGCACCCTCAATGACATTAGAAAAAAGTTTGGGAAAAAAGGCGAATTGTTCATGGACAAAAGTGTCCCTAAAAAATGTTTGACCTAGTGGGCATTTTCCATTTTCCAACAAAAAGGACTAAATGCGTAGCTCAAAAATAGTTCTAAGAACTCAAAATTTACAGACTCATATTACCAAACCAAAAAAAAAAATTGTGGGCGAAATTCACCAATTTTCCATATACATGTATGTATATACATTTTATGCGTCTGTCTATATAAGAGAAACACATAAAATGTATATACTTTTGTTATGACAATGTGGGTTACACGTTCTGCAGTACAAGTTCTTTCTTTTTTCTGATGAATAGCACAGTACAAATTCTTACATTCTTGTAAAGACAATGATATACGTGATATTAATTTAATTTAGAACCGAAACTAATTCCATCATCAAAAAAATAAAAATTTCTTATCGAGTCAAAAAGAGAATTATTGGTGAATGATTCCATCAAAGACCAAAAGTTGTACTGATGTTTCAATTGTCCAAGCGTGTATAGGTTCTTTGAAATCTGGGATATGAGCAACAAAATAGTGCTTGAAATTACACTATCGCAGCTAGGCACATTTTCAACATGATGACGACACAATTTCAGTTCATCCTAACTACACTACTTCAAATTTACTGAAAAGAATCATGATATTGGTTCATCAATCTAATTTGGAACTCTGATTATTTATGTCTTGATCCCATACTAATTTTTTTTTATTTTTTGTTAAATTTTTCTTATTTGTTTAAAACACTAATTTTATTTTTCTTACTTTTTATTTTGGTTACTGTTTTGTTAAATTTTAAGAAAACAAGCATCTGGATTTAAGAAACGAAAAAAATTATGAGATGATGGATTCTCAAAAAGATGTTCTTAAAATATTCATTTTTAAAGAAGCTAAATAGGAAAATCAAGTAATTGAAACTTGTGAAAAACAACGAATATCTATTTGCAGGTGCATGAAGAGTTCAGCACCCAATGGACATGTATATTTCATCAATGGTGATATGTAAGTCTTAATAAAATTCAAAAGGCATTTTTATGAATAAGGCTTTGATCTTCTTTTAATTGTACTTTTTTTTTATGACATGTCTATAATATTTAGGTATTAAAATATTATACTCTTGAGAATAAAATGATATCCTTGGACTTTTTTGTAATATTGAATATTATTAATTTTAAAAAAACAATATTATTTTTCGATTAATGAAATAGACACCATTTTAAATCGTGGTACGAGACACCAAAAATATCAGAACCGGACTATGTGTCTACTCTATTATTTGGCTGTTTTTAGTTGTAGTTTAATCCTATTTCTCTCAATTTTTCATTGTACTAAATAATTGAAAGTTGGCGGAATAGATAGACATATATAATATAGTAACATTCCGTAGGACTTATCCCTGCTATTATTATATTTGAGTCCACAAAAATGCGCATTTGCCTATTTACATTAAGTTGAGGAAGTGTTAACTTGAATTATGTTTGTAAATTTGTGTTTTTTCTTCTTTTTTTTTATACCGCTAATTACCCATCAACACTTGTAGTTTGGGAGATTGAATTTTGCAAAAGAAGGTAAAATCGATGTATACAAAGCATGTGATGCACGCAATTCATTATCCTCTTATATCCTAAATTGCTCTTTGCACTAAAAAAGAATTAGGGAAATATGATGTTTGATCATTTTCATGGAACCATAAATATTCATCTAAACGACTATTTCAAACAAGGTGTTTTCAAAAATATTACACCATACAAAGAAGATGACCACACATTGATGTATCCTAAGGTATCAAGAATCGATAAAGTGAAAGCCAAAACAACGTGGCAAAATGGTCATCCTATATCAAGTGCAACAACTCTTTTTTTAGATATTGAATTCGATTTACATGTTTATATTTCTCAGTGTGTTTGTATCAGAAGAGAAGTGTCAGTGTTTCACTTTATATTATATATTCCTAAATCATTAACTATTTGGAGCAAGACAACTTTGGTTAGATATCCATCAAGATTTCAAGAGCTTTTTTAGAGTGCACGCTTTGCTTTGAGGACGTAAATGTAAATCACATTAAACTTTTGTGGAGTCAAGTGACACCGAATCTGCTAGCTATTTATGATTAATTTCCATTTTTTGTGGTCTTTCTCTTTACATCTTTCTATCCCCCCCCCCCCACACCCTTTTTTCTCCTTGGTATTTTCCTCATATAATTTGATTGAAACTTGCCTATTAAGATTGATGTTGGCAAAAAGTAAAATATATACATATCTAGAAAATTTGATCTTCATTTCTGAAACAAAATTTGTAGGGCAAGGAAGCAATATTTCTAGCGTCGAATTGGATATTGAATGAGAAAATCAACTTGTTTACAATTGAAAGCCCTAAAACTTTTAATTTCTTAATTTTGATTAATGACAAACATTGATGAGGACTATTGTCTTATTTGTACAAGTGATAGAGTTTTTGGATTCATGATTTAATCCGTGCAACAACAAGATTTCAAGTCTTCAAGGAAGTATACAAGTCAAGACTATCAAGATTTGAAGACAAGCTTTTATTAGATTAGATAGAAACTAGAGGTATAGTTTTAGAGTTATATATTTTGATATCTCTAGTTCTACCTCTAATTGAGTAATGGTTTCTAAAGATTGCTCTATGAACTTAAAACGTTATTTCAAAATATTTTTTAATATGTTAAAATATGTTTTGGTATTTCGAAAACTATGCATCGTGATTTCAAAACTTAAATGGTTCATAAACTCTTGTTGGATTGATACCATAACTTTATATGGTTGATTGAAAACATCATTTGTGTGTTAGAGTATTGTTGATATACAAATGAACATGTTTCAGTTGACCTAAAGTGGTCCAGGTATCGTCCACAAGTTAGTTTATCTTGTGGATGCATGCGCTGTCAAATTTGTTAATCTGTCAACCTATGGACGACCATGAGGTCGACCGCAAGTGAAGTTTGGTCGACCGGAGGATGAAAAATCATCATCCGGTGGTTGTCCAAAGAGCTAGCGGATGATGGTGCAGACGACCAGTTTGATATGCGGTCGACTGCACTTCCTGAGTGGGTTTCCAACAGCTTCATTTTTAACCGTTGGGAACAAACCTTTAAATACCAAAACCTTTGAAATTCTTTCTAAGAAGATTTTTTGAGCAAAAACATTATATATCTTGATCCTATAACATCTTAGAAACATTCCAAAACCCTTTCAAAACATCAATCTTGTTAAAATCAATCAAGAAGGGTTTTTACATTCAAAGGTGAATTTTGAGCAATCTTGACAAGTCATTACTCAAAGAGGTGATGGTGATTCAAATTGATATATATTCACATTAAGGTGATATCTATCAAGCTCTCTATCTTTTATTATTGATTGTAATTGTATCAATGTTGCAAATAGCATAAAACCCTAAGTGTTAGGGTGAGCCTTGTGTAGGTTATTTTGTATTCAAGGTTTGTTTGTAAAACCTTTGGGTGAACCTTGAATTGAATTGTATTGTTATGATTCACTAAGGTGAGTGGTGAGATTATTGTATAATCAAGGTTGTGTTGTAAAACTCAAGGGTTGAGTGAGCCTTGATTGGTTTGAGAGGTTATTTGTAAAACCCTAAGGTGAATTGGGTGAGCCTCTTTTGTAATCTCATTTATTTGATTAGTGAAGGGATTTGATAAATCCTTGAGTAGGTAACTCAAGGTAGTGGATTAGGTTTTGTTGGATAAACCGAACCATTATAAATCATTGTGTTCATTGTTCTAATTTTTGCATTTTACTTGAACACATTATTTCTCACACAACTAGCACATCAAGTATTTGATATTTGTTGTCAAAGAGGTGTTTTATTGAATTAGGTTTAAAAATCGGATAAAAATCTAATTCACTCCTATTACGTTTTTCAACAATTATTAATGGACTAATCATATTCGAGCCACATGAATCGTAATTAGAGATTGATAATGTCACAATTAATTAAAGACTAAGAATTATCTTTAATATAAATGATTTTGCTCAATTCATGTCTACAAAGTGAACTAAGATAATGAATTATTTCATAACAGGAATAAGACAAGCTCTCCAAACCAAACCCTTTGAAGTATCTAATCACGTTTTTGATCGACCCCTCATATCCGAATCTCAAAACACTACTAGGAAATGGTCCAACTCCTCCCACAACAACCCCTTTTTTCTTCTAGCTAAGGCTATCTATGTACGACCAAAGTACATAGCCTTTTGTCGGTGATTCAAAGACGATGATTGGTTCTTTGTCTCACGGGTTGTCGAGGTTACTCTTGCGATCAAATAATGTGATGCGGTAGTAATATTTTTGGTGTGGGTCAAAAAAACAAAAAAGAAGTAATATTTTCATTAGTGCTGTGAATTTATTCTTAAACATAAATGAATATTTCTTTAAGTTGTAATTGAATATTAATATTTAACTTAGACTAAAAAAAAAAGTCTTTGACATTAAAAATTGTTATAGAAATATACATTTTAATATTAATTTTTATGATGAGATATATTTTGTACTATATTTATTAATTCTATATGAAGAGTAATGTTTATTAATGAATGAAGATGATTCATGATTCTTGATGAATAAACATGTTCTTCTGTCAAGGTTGAATGGTCAATTATGAATATTCACCTGATGCCTATAAATAGATACTAATATTTCATTCTTCAACCATCAATCATAACTTCGATCATTATATTTGTTATCATTGTTCCATTCATATATATTGAGAGAGAAATCAAGTTAATGAAATGTGTTCATGTGTAGAGTTTAAATTTGGATAGTTTGTGCATAATTATCTGAGTGATACAGCAAAATGTTGGGTTGTTGTTACTCGGAGGGGACAAGCTAAAGTTATTTTTTGTTGTACCATACTTCGTTCCAAGATTGTGACTGACCGTAGAGGGTTCGAATCTCCTAAAAAAGAGCTATATATATATATGTGTCTTAACTTGATTGTTTCATGTAATTTTAATTATCTCTTATTTTATTTATCAATAATGAACTTATCACACTATATTTGTTATTAACTTGGTTAGTTGTGACACCATTAGTTAATGGGATGTAAATTTTAGAT
Source organism: Apocynum venetum (assembly GCA_019593545.1). Taxonomy (NCBI): domain Eukaryota; kingdom Viridiplantae; phylum Streptophyta; class Magnoliopsida; order Gentianales; family Apocynaceae; genus Apocynum; species Apocynum venetum. Next base: position 31,485 of record SRSM01000652.1, on the reverse strand, counting down.
AAAAGAATATATTTATTTTTTAAAAAAAAGTGGATATTCAATTTTGAATATTTCAAAATGAAAATGTGAATATTCAATTTTAAATGGAATGAATACTATTTTTCTAATATGTTAATAAACTAAACATATATATATATATATATATATGTCTTTATTTCAAAGTTATCTTAAAATATGCTTTATTCCATATATAGGCTTATGTACATTTTCTTAAATGAATTATGTATGTATTTATTCCTTGTAAGTTACGTGGATCGCTTATCCATACAATGCATGTGATAAAGCTAAGTGTTTGTCTGCTTTTCTTTATTTTCTTTCTTTCTTTCTTTCTTTTTTGTATATTTTCCCCATATTCTTGACCTTATTGCTATGATTCCAAAACATCACTCTCACACCGATTAAAATAGTTTCTCCTTTGTATATAATTTGACTTGCTGGCTTCAGTATGAGTTTACATAACTTATGATCAGCTACCTCATTTATAATATTTTATTACAAATTATTGCAATAACTCAAAATATATGACAAGAAAAATAATTATATAGTATTGTTGAAAGAAAAGAAATTAACCCTGAAAACTGTGTCAATTTCCATGAAAAACACACAAGAAGTCGTCATCTATTGATAACTTAATAACCACTAAACAGCTACAATTTCAGTACTTTTATTCAAGAAAGAAGAAAATAAATATTTTTATTTGACAGGTAAATAAAAAAGCATGCTGATAAGGCAAGATTTGAATCTCAATTTGCTGTTACCTTTCTATTTAAAAATAAAATAAAAGGCTCTCTCCGCCGCAATACTTAGGTTAAATTAACTGCAGCACCGAGCTAAACAAGTAGTAATATATTTAATCCCAAGGATAGATGAAAATCAAGATAGATAGATTTTGATGTAGAATTTACTAGTATTATACTTCCGAAGAACAATATGCCAGATCATATATAATACGAAAATGATTAAAAAACAAAAATATCATGTTTTAATTTGAGAAATCTTGGAGCAATGTTTTCTGATTAGGCAACTATGTGGAAAGCTTCAGCTGTCTTGTTAGTGACTTTTGCTCTTTCTAAAATAGTATCCCCTCCAATTCCTACCTGTCCAATCCAAGTAGCATTTCTTTCTAATATTGATCATTAATCACAAAGAGACCAGGGAATTACTGTGTTAAAAAATAAGATATCTTAAATAAATTGGTTATATTAAAATATAAGATCTTTTATTACTTTGAAGGTTATTTTATATATTATTTTCAATATCATCCATTCTCTTAAATACAAAAATAGAAACTAAATAGTTTAATTCTCAATTTTGAGTAAATAGTATGACATAATAAATAATGATATTTTAGATAATTAAAATTTATCTTTATAAAATACTTAAACTATCTTATATTTTAGAACTAAGAGAAATATATTTTGCATTTGCATCTTGTCATTGAATGTTTCATTTCTATAATGTTTATCAAAGATATTGGAGTACAGAATCAATATTTGTAATAGAATATAAGAGTTTATTTTCGTAATTAATTTATTATAGCATCTTAAATATGTAAGACGCAGAGGTACATAATTTTCTCGCTAGCTAAAAGGAAAGAAAAAAGTCCTCTATATTATACACAGTATAGAGAATGTGCTGGAGGTTAGGCCATAGACAAATAGTATTCCATGTTGAGAGTGAGTGAAAAAGCCAAGGCTCCAATGCTCATAAAGAAATGTGAAAATATTTTCTCAATCAAAAATTAAATATCATATTTCTATTTTAAAATTGATGTTTAGAATAAAATATTTATTTTTAAAAAATAAATATATTTTTTATTTAAAACTTTTATTAATAATCTTATTAATTTAAAAATTTTACAATAGTAACCATGTCACCTCTATCTAAATTTTCATAGTACATGAATTTTCTCTCGATAAGAGATAGGTGTGACACTCAAAGAGAAAAGGGTTGTGATTAGGAAATGCTTTCGCGTTTGTTAAACACTAATTGGTTAATTTTGTTCCGTTTGCCGCTTTCGTGATCCATCACTTTGTCAGTGGCACCACTTTACCTTTTCACCCATGTGGTTTCTTCTGATTTCGAGTAATGGAAGTGAATGCGTACATTTAATTTCATCTAAAAATTAAAAAGACTTTTGATTTAGATGAAGTCACTATATATATATATATATATATATATATATATATATATTATTCTTGTTATTGATTTGATTAGTAATTGAATGTAAATTTTTAAAAATTTAAAATATTTTTACTGAATTTTTTTTTAAAAAATGTATATATTTTAAAAAATAAACATTTAATTTCAATTATTATAAAATAGAAATGTGAATAATGCATGCATACTTTCATGTCCCTGCAACAACCGTGACAAGCATCAATGAATATGTCTTATTATTGCAGCAGCTTTACAGCAACAATATCAAAGTTCCAATGTTTTTCTAGCAATTTAATTAGCTTTACATTCCACTTTAGTATTCTTCAAAAAAGAAAGAAAAAAACCCCACTTTAGGGAACGTTTACACCTCACAAAAGAACTACCATGTTAGCATACACGTGTGGCATGAATTACTAGTGTCAAATATGACAATTCTATTGCCTTAAAAAAGTATAACAATTTCTTGCTCATAATTTGGATTCAAACTTCTTTTGACACAAGACTGGTACATAGGATTGTATGCTTTTGCATGAGAATAAGTTTAATAGTACACACTAGAAAGCAATTGTAAGTTCCATTATATATATATATATATATATAAACAACTTACCAATGAAAGTGGTAAATCCATCACAAGCATTTACTTTACACCCACTCAAAAGGGGCTTAAAATTCATACCTATCAAAACTTACCTAGTATTTATACCAATTGAAACATACCCTTTAAAGCAAAGGTTTTTCTTTTTTTAATATATTGAGACAAAGATTTGAATTGAACATATAACTATTTATCTTGTATTTATATCAAATGAAGCATTGGGGATGCTAACTTCTTCAACTGTATTAGACTATATTATCTTCTCAACCCGTTATTAAGGATTCTACAATTTAGACAGAAAACGGGTCGAGGATTGCATAACCTCTAGGCGTGCCAAGGGAGGATGGATTAGATAAAAAGATAAAAAAGATATATTGTTTAATCTCAGTTTCTATTCATATAATAAAATATATTCTTTAAATTTTTTTTTATTGAATATATATAGAATGTAAGATACAATTTTACTAATTAAATTACACAACTTTTTCAAACCAAACTGAAGGATTGCAAACAACTACTGTGGCTTCCTACATCTTCCATTAGAAACACAACGGGTGCATTTAAATTAGTACTTTCTTGTTCAGTAAAAATTTTTAATCAAGAAAGTTATCTTTTTATCTTTATAATTAATTAAGTTAGTTATGAAAATTGTTAGTTAGTTAAAATAAATATTTTAAATTAAAAGTTTTATTAATAAAATTTTTAATAAAAAAATTATTTATATTAAAAAAATGAATATTCATTTGAGTGAACATTTCAAAATAGAAATAATTATCCAATATAAATATAAACCCAATATTGTACTTCCACTAATATCATTTCACCGCGGGTCCATGAGCACCACAGGATTCTAGTGAAGTCCAGCCCATAACAAGATAACTCTATCTGAATGTTAGTACTTGTGTTACTGCCAAAAACAAAAGCAAAAGATCTACCCTTTCTTTGATTTACCTTAGACATATAAAAATATTGTGACACATATATACAAATTATGTAGAATCTAACGATATACATAATGATCATTCTTATGATGAACTTCTATAAGAGAGTTTCTTACAAAGTTTTTTTGGAGAACACAATAGTTACGAGTTGAATTCAAGCTAATTTTTGAAATATTCGAGTTGACTTGAAGTCTGAAAATACAATCATGATAATTTACTAACTCGTGAGCCACACATTTAAATATATATATATATATATATATTAAAATATTATTAAAAATAATTTAAGCTTGAACTCGAATTTGAAACTTACTCAAAAGTTAATCATGTATTCGAGTTTGAAGTTATTACAAATTTAATGAGTCGAGTTTGAGATTCAATTTTCAAATTAGATCCAACTCAAACTCAAGCCATTATAATGTATTAGAACTCGAGCTACTCAATTAGATTACACTCTACTTGTATCAATTCTTGATGGTAATTATATAGATATGAGGAGGTTCTATATCATTATCAAAATTGTGTGGTAATTTAATAGTTAGGATGAAAAGTTGAAATAATGAATGATGGAAAAACGACCCATCAATGTTACCAAAATTGTAAAGCTCCTATTCACAAATTATAGATAAATAATGGTAGGAGAGAAGGCGAGTAGGTGCCTTTTTGTGTTTCCTTAGTAGTTGTCTAAAACAACTTTATGTAAATATATATACAATATCCAGCCTAGCTAGTAGCAGGGTACTTTATATGAGATACTGATTACTTTTCTGAGACAAGTATGAAATGGATATTTAGAGATATAGAAAACAACCCTTTTTAACCTTTCAAGATTTCCATCAAACGGAAAGGAATTCTTTATACTATCAGAAAACTTTAGAAGATCAAAGTAGATCGTAGTGCATTATTTTTGAGCCACGAGAGGTTGCTTCAAGGATCCTATCAAGTATCAACAATCTATTAGCGAATATTTGCAACGTAACATAGCGAATATTTAAGAAAGAAAAATGGCTGTACAATTTTCAAATTGATCAAAAGGAAAACGGATACTGTGGGTGAGAGATCTTAATTGTTTATGATCAACAAACTAGTTTAATTTGTCTTCTATTGATAGTTTAAAATTTCATATTTCTTGGCCTTTTCCGTGGTACGTATGTTTCTAGGGCTGCAACTTGCTGCCACTTGAGGACCTAATTAAAATGATTACTCCTTTTTATGCTTGTAGGCCTAATAGATAGGCAAGTAGATGGACTGCTATCTTTCATTTAGGTGGGAGAGTGCTTCTCCCTTAAAGGTAATTATGGTATAACGTTTATTTGTAACTTTTAAGTGGCTAAGTTGATATGAGAATGTTCCTTCGCAGGGACCTAACGACGGTCGTCCTAACATGATTTGGACCGAAAGAAAAAAATTTGGAAGGAATTTGTTGGATGAGGTTTTAGATGGTATTTTCATGATAATGACTACTGGTCTTCAAATCAAGCAGTAACCTTTATGAAGAGTTTGATAAATGTACACGTAAATTAATAGTGTTTTTATAATGAAAAATATACTATGCAAGTGTGTATTAGAATATTTAAGTTACGTCTGATTTGTAAAAAAGTAATGAACAAATTTTTAAATGTATAACACTTTTATACTTTATTTTTTCCCCAAAAGCAGCCTAAACCATTTTTTAAAACTCTTCCAACTCTCTATCTAATTGTAATAAATAAAAAATACAAATTTGAACGTGATGGATTCACTACAGCTCCCTTCGGAACCTATCCTTAGATGTGGCATAAATAATTTTTTACATGCATTAAATCTTTTAAAATTGATATAATGAACACATTTAATATGGGGTTATGAATTAAAATATTATGCTGAGAAGGGTGAGGGTCAAGGGGGTGAAAGATGTGATCAAGCTGGCCGCGTGTTTATCTTAGGAGCCTAATTAAGTTGTTCACACTGTCTTTTTGAGTAGGGACATTTTGATCATATGGAGTGTTACTTTTTTTTATTTTATTTATGAAAGTATGAAAGTTACATTTAGTAAAAAAAAAAATAATGATACCTTTGAACATAAAATTACAAATTAGTGGGATGATCCTCTTTTCCCTTTGATCATACTCTAGAAGACTGCAAGAAATTCTGAAAAACCTATCTTGTTCACAATCCTATGTCCACCATCGTTTTCAAGAGAGTTACATATAAATTGAGAATGATTACTACTTTGATTTGAAGTTTAGCAGTCATTATCATACAAATATCATCTTCTTCAGTTTTTTTGGTAAATTCATACGAATATCATCTAAAACCTCATAATATTTCACCATTTTGAAGAGGATTACAATTGGCTTAGCACATTAATAAATGAAACTGGGGATTCATTGGCACTGAGATAACCTATAGTGCAAAAATGATGCGACTTCACATTTTCTAGGATATAAAAGATCTTTAGGAACGGCTATTTGATTTTATTACATTTCATTGTATTTGACACAGAATCTGTCACTTGATTCCTTTACATTATTAAAGTAAGACAAAATGAACTAGTATGGATATACTACACTTTTGACTTTCTTGGCACTTTAGTAGTTGATTTAAAAGCCAACTTGGTGGTAGTAAACTAATCAGATAATTCTCAACGCAATATACAGCGGCACTATGGAGAAACACAAAAAATGGGCTTGGCAGCGTCTGTTATGTAGTTTGCAAAAGTGCAGCTCAAATTGGGTATACATATTTCTTTTGTATCTAAAGAATCACATTAAAATAATTTTTTTTTTAAAAAATACACAATAATTATTAAAAGTATCACTCGAACTCATTATCTTTATAAGTATAAATGAGTTCGATTTACTTAATTATCATATAAAAATAATTTTAACATAAACTTTTTGTGAAGGTTTCATTTATTTATTTTTTATTCAAAACATTCGATAAGCATGTTTACCTAAGAAATTACAATCTTCTTATGTGTTTCCACACAACAATATCCATGTGGGATCCCTAGACAAATATGTTAGACTCTAACAACCCTCTTTTTTTTTCTTTTTTCTTTTTTTGAGGAAAAAAAACCCTCCTTACTTTTACAATATAAACACCAAATCCTCCACATAAAAGATTCTATACATCAATATACAAAACTAATTTTAAAGTAGCGTTCCGTTGCCTCAAAAAAAGAAAGTAGCGTTCCGAAAAACAATGGCAGTTGATGTGCAAAAAGGCATCTAGCTCCCAGTGGAGCAGAGCAAATATATATAATTTTCAGTTCATGATAAACGGAGGAAACTTCCTGGCCCTTTCTTAGCCCACCTGGGACCCTAATCCCATCTTTTTATTTTTTGTTATTTATTTTTTTTATCACTGGGACCCTAAATCCCATCTTGAGATAGCGATATGGTTAATGAAAGACAGCTTCATATCGTGGTGGCATTCTAATAGAGGAAGATTGCGCCCCATTAATTCTTGATGGGAAAAACCATTAAAGAAAAAAAAAATCAAAACCTCAGTGGAGAATCCAATTTCAAGCGAGAAGATTTCATAAAACAATTCTGGTGTTTGAAACCCTCAAGAATATGCTTGGATTATTATTTATTTCCTGTCTTAAAAGGATTAAAAAACTCCGAAAGTTAGTCTTGCCTTTTTCTACTTTTCTCTTCCTATATAAATTGCTCCTTTCTCAACCAACTTCCAGGAATTAATTCACACATCAAACAAGAAAAGAAAAATGGCTACTGCTTTTGCTCCTACATCTACTTCTTCTGCTGTACTTGTTCAAGAACTACTTGTACAATTTCATTCAAGAAAACTACTACTTCACAACCCTAATTTATATCCCACACAAGATTCTGCAACTCCACCAACTGGAAGTACCAGTCATGATCCAAATGAACCTGGGGATAACAGTTTTGATGCAAATGTTGTTTTGGTCCTTTCAGTTCTCTTGTGTGCCTTAATTTGTTCACTTGGGTTGAATTCCATAATCAGGTGTGCATTGAGATGCTCAAGTATAATCTCTCCAGGATCATCAGGTAACAGCTCATCTGCAAGAATAGCAAACAAAGGTATTAAGAAGAAGGCCCTCAAGACATTCCCTACAATAAGCTACACAGCTGATCTCAAACTTCCAGGATTGGACACTGAATGTGTAATTTGCCTTTCAGAGTTTGCTACAGGTGAGAAAGTCCGAGTTTTACCAAAATGCCACCATGGATTTCACGTTCGATGTATCGATAAATGGCTTAATTCACACTCCTCTTGCCCTACTTGCCGCCACTGCCTGATTGAAACTTGCCAAAAAATCGTCGGCTGCAGTACTCCGGTTAGTACATCGGTGGTTCCTGCACCGCCACCGCCACCGCCGCCGCCGCCCCCTCAAGAAACTATTGTAAGAATTGCTCCTTTAGAGCCTGAAGGTTTAGTACGTAGTTTTCAAACTTAGATAGTTTGAGACTGATCTAGGTAAACTTTATTAGCTTGAAACATTTAGCAATAGGTCCAATTCCAATTTGAATATTGAACATTTCAATTGTACAATTGTTTATAACTAGTTGAATATTTCAATTTCCTTCAAAACAAAATTCCCTTTAGCTTGGTGAAGTTGGAAATTTAGATCACATAAAATATCTTAAAATTAGAACTAATTTAATAAAAATCAGAATAGTGCAGCAAATTTATTGTTGGAAAGAGACCACAGCAAAATTAAAAGGAGAAACATTGGAGAGAGTTTCCCACTTCGTAGTCTGAGTCAACAATTCATAATGCAAGATTTCTTGTCTTTATAATAATCATGAAGTTAAGTGATCCACTAATAGTCTAGTGCCTTTTCCAGCCATTATAATGATAAAATTTTCGTTTTGCCAATCAGAAGCCGTTTTCAAATCTCTAAAGACAAGAATATTTTGTTCCACCCTCGGATCTTTTATTTTTTACTGTATGTTTTATTTTTTACTGCCAGCTGCTTTTTATGTAAAAAAAAAAAAAGGCATATTGGATCATTAAACAGTATTTCTCATTCTATGCCTTTGGGAATATAGAAACACTTCCATCATTCATTTGAATGGTTGAAATGAACAAAAGATGCAGCCTTCTTAACCCTATATTCAACTATTTTCAAATTGAGGGATGTCGATATTCTTTTGACATTGACAGGACATTCATTCTGAGACGGAGAGCGTACAATTTCAAATTAAAAAGGACATTCATTTTAAGAAAATGCAAAACTAGAAATTAAAAAGGAAAAAATTGTATCCAAAATTCTATATAAAAAGGAAATTTTTGTAAAAGATAGAAAAGGATAATGAAAAGCAAATTAAATTACTTGAATTTCCATGCAGAAGGGGGGATTAAATTAGTCTTTCCCATCAAGACAACTCCAGAAAACCTATGTTGAGAAAAAGGTGAGGCGAGATAGATAAGGGGGTTCAATCAACAAACCACAAAGGTGGATGGAAGCTGAGAGAGAATGCACCATATTTATCAAATAGTATGTAAAATATGTCAAAAGGCAGATTTTGTTTTATAGTACAGACATTTGAAAAAATAATTACGGCTTTGAATACAAACACCTAAGACTATATATATAGTTAGAGGCCGAGGTGCAGTTTTTATTGAAGTAGTTTGTGGAAGCATATCATGACTGCGGGTCACACTTTCACATTCTTTGGTTTCTAATTCTTGTGATTATGACACTTTTCTATTTGGTATGACACTGTTCTTGGTATGGCCAATTTTTCTTTTATCTTCGCTTATTAATCGAGGTGGGATGCATTTAAAAAAAAAAAAAAAACTAATCTGAGGTGGGATTCCTAATTGACATGGGAATTTAGGAAACTACACGAGCCTAACAACTTTCACGATACTTAATGATTTTTTTTCTTTTTTTCCTCACAATGTTCCTCTGATGTTGAAGAATTCAGTCCTTCAATTGCTTCGGTTGGGCAAGGTCTAAATTTCTAAGAATGAGGTCTCAAATCTTTGAACTTTTGAACTTTTCTCCACTAAGGTCTCCTATTAGTCACTAATTTTTGAACTTTTCACCACTAAATTCTCCATAGAATTATTTTTCGCTTGCAAGGTTCCCAATCATTGAAGTTTTTGTCATTGAGGTCCACACTGATTTAGTTTTACCTTACAAGGTTCCAAATCTTTTCTTAATTTACTTTTAAGGTCTTTTGCACCAATTTCATTTTATTGTGCGTACATATCAATCAATCAAAAAAATTAATCAACTAATACAGTGATTTATTGTGTGTACATATCAATAATATGAATCTATTAGTAGATTAATTTATTTATTGTGTGTACATATCAAAATTTGCAGTCAATTTTATTTCTTCATCGTTAATATATTGTAACTTTGTCTGTGACAATTAGGAGGAGCATCACCCACATCCTAAAACAGCTTCATAAAAAGGACCAACATTTGACGTTTGGCAAAGTGGAGGGTTACACCAGTTAAAGAATCCACACCCACCATTCACCTGATAATCATAGCATATTCTCCATTCCATAGCAAGACCAAATTAGGGCATTGGTAGCTTCATGAAAAAAAAAATTAGTCCATAATTTTCATAGCCAAGAAACCTTTTCCCAAGGTTAAAATATGTCTACGACTTCCTCATAACTGCCATTTTACCACAGTAGCAATTCATCTAATAGGTAGATAGCATCCTATTATTGCTTCCCACCAATTGCAAATCTTCCATCCCTCGGATCGAGCTCAACCTCAATGTTGATTTGTTCCTCACATCTTTCTCCTTGTTGAACATCTTCCAATGAAGTTGTGGTTCTCTACTACAATTTATCCAAGATGCAATTATATTGAATTTTGTAACAAACATAGCATTGAGAGTGAGTGGGTAAATTTTGAAATTGAAGTTTTTTTTCCTTTTCAAACCTATTGGAATGTGAGTTTTAAAAAATATCCCTCAAAAAATGTCACATGGAGCTCGCATGCCTTTTTTTGGCGGACTCCAAGTGCTTATCCAGTGAAAGGGGACTTAAAAGTAAATTAAAAACATTGGGGAGCTTGTAAGCTAAAAATAAATAAATGGGAACCTTAGTGGTGAAAACTTCAAAAATTGGGATCTAAATATCCCAATTTTCCATAGAGAAAAGCTCGGGCTATTATAAATAATGAGAGTTGCTAAATGTAACACTGAAATGAAAATATCCTTGTATTAGAACGAAACTATAGCATAAAAAGAAACTCCATTCCAACAAGATTACATCACTAAGAATCACCAATATCCAACAATAAGTACAAGATAATAGAAGATTTGCATAAAATAATTCTAAATATTAAAATTTATTATGTGAAAAATTAGTTTGGTTGGATTTTGTGGGTTTAATAATAGATTTTTAGTTTTGGAATCAAGTTTCTTTTTTGTTTAGAAACACAAATTAATTTTTTAGTTTTTTTCCTTTTGAGTTTAGTTGGGTTGGGCTTTATAGGTTTAATAGTAGTGTTGCTTTTAGTTGGGTTGAACTTTGCGAGTTTAATAGTGGAGTTTTAGTTTTAGTTTTAGAATTAATTTTTTTTTATAGAAAAATAAAATATTTTTTATATTCTTTTCCTTTCCCTTTTAGTTGGGTTGGGCTTTGTGAGTTTAATAGTAGAATTATGTTTTCAAATTAATTTTTTTTGTGACAAAAATATTAATTAAATGTCTGATTTTAGTCTTTTTCTCTTCCTGTTAATAAAAAAAAGTTTTCAATATAAATGACGAAGCCTGTCGTACGACTCTCAAATTTAAACATAACAATTCCTATGTATATAGGGAAAGTAGAGATCGAATACACAGAGATTTGTCAACTCTTAAATTAAAATCATTAACCGGAAAATGTTTTGGGGGGTTTTGGAATTTTGAGAATAAGGTAATGACAACAATTAAAATAAATATTTTTGAGGTTTTGGATTTTGTAAAAAGAATTAAAACGAAATTTGGAATACAAATGATATAAAAAGCGTTAGTAAGGAACTAGTATCAAGTTATATTTTTCATGGGATTAATCATAGATAAATACATTATTAAGTAGTTGGTTTTAGAATCTCGATCAGTTTAGACAGATTCTTATCCATAAAAAATAGATTAATCCCGATCAGCTCAGACAGATTAATCTCTAATTTAATTAAACACCACTACCAACCAGCGTGTATAGGATGCTCAATCAAATTGCATTAAACAAATAAGGCATCACCAACATTAAATTGTATATAACAATCAGCTTAAATATATACAATTTAAATTATATAATTCCGCTATTAATTTAATTAAGCTAAGAGCTGCAACTCAATTAAACTAGTAGATGCTACTTGAATCATTAATATAAGATTAATAATCTTAACTATATAATCACATTCATTAACTAGATTGTCAATCCAATTAATTCACACAATTATATTGGTTAAAAGAGGAATTATATAAATACTTAATTAATATATATAAGTATATTAAATAAATACACACACACACACACACACACACATATATATATAGAAAGATTGGATTTATATTAACTAAAGAAATTAGGCGGTTCAACCGGCCATTTAAATAAATTAAACTAAAAGTATGGAGGCTCGGCCTTCTATAAAAAAAAGAATTAAAGACAGAAAAATATATTAAACTAGTTAGGAGGTTCGACCTTCCATAATACAGAAAATAAAATACATAAAAGTAAATTAAACTAATAGGTAGCTCGGCCATCCATTTGTGATATTTAAAGTGCATAAATAAAAATAAATAAAAACTAGGCGGGTAAACTGACCATAAGTCCAGTTAAATAAATCCAAATAGAAATTAAGTACAAATAAAATTATCTCATAATCTCATTTATTAATAACTTAACATATATCCTTGCTAACAAAATAAAATTACTCACAATACATATTTAATAAATATAAGATGAAATTTATAAATATTAGAAATAAAATTTGAAAGATAAACTCCCCGGAAATATTAAAATTATCCGGACATAATTTCTTTATTATATTATTACAAAAAGCCTTGAAATATTATTCTAAAAAATCTGGAAAATATACTAATATGAAGACAACAATAAAATAAATAAATTGCAAAAGAAATGGAGAAAATTGGAGCTAAATTGGTGTCTAAATCATAAAAATAAGTTTCCTATTTATAGCCACAAAAATTAGGGGCAAAATGGTCATTTTGCACCCCAAAGTCTTGAAAATTTAGTTGGTGGCCTAATTTCCCCAACTTCGTCACATGTCGCATCCTCATTGGTCCAAATTGTGGCTTCTAGAAGCGCCACTTGTCAACTTCTGATTGCGCCACTTGTCATCTTCTGATTACGCCACGTGTCATCTATTCATTGTGCCATGTCATCAAATGATATAGATTTTTTTTAAAAAAAATTTCCAACATTTCTTCTTCTTCTTTTTATCTCCATAATAAACTAAAATACACTGAAACTTACAAACTAAGAAATAGAAGGGAAACATAATATGGATTTTCAAACAAAATATAGTCATTAAATAGCATAAAAATCAGTTAATTTATGAGTACATCAAATTCCCCCACACTATCCATTTGCTTGCCCTCAAACAAAATATAAACACAAAATATACAAGTATAAATAACTTAAACAAGATTAATAAGGTAACAAAATGTTATATAAATTTCAATACAACTTTCACAATACACCCCTTTTTATTTAAACAAACAATTGTACTCGTGTGCTTGAATATCATTTACAAGTTTAACATTAACATTCAAAGTTAACAAAATGTGACCGTGAAAAACATAAAACCCTTGATAATTTTTTTTTAAACATGCTATCAATATAATGAAAGAATAAAACAAAGTCACAATGTAAATAAAAATACATTCTTAGTTTCTCAACACAACTTATAAACTTGTAAATTCACATACTCTCCACTAATGATGAAAATTTTTGGTCGATTTGGGTCAAATAGGACTTTTAAGCTTGTAATGTTAAGCTCGAGATTTGGCTACAAACGAAGGATAGGTATATACAAAATATATCAAGAGTTTAAATTGAGAATCAATTACCACCTCTTGACGAAAACCTTAGCCATGATATCTTTCATTTCTTTTCTTTTTTTCTTTCTCTTTTCTTTTTTTTTTGAAGAGACAAATAAATGAGCTTTATACCTTTCGTTTTTTTTTGACAATATCTCATAATCCTTTATCAACAGTGTTCATAACTTTTCGATACAGATTAACACATGTTTAATACATTCTCAATAAAATATCTAGATAGAAAAGTAATAAACGAGGCTATTTATCAAAGAAATTAAATGGTAATGAAACTATTCATACATGTTGGCTCAAAGTAGGATCGAGGGATATATATAAGTATGGTTCGTTCATAAAGGCTCAAACTATCAAAGAAGGCCGGCCTTATGTCATCCCCAAATCAACCAAGATCTTAATTAAATTTCGTTTCAAGCATGTGAAAGAACAAGTTCTAGTGTGTAGAGAGTCACCTTAAATGTATTAAAACACACAGTAAAAATACATTGTCATCAAATCACAATACTAATTTTTTTAACTTTGAGTTTTATAACATAAAAGATTTAGCCACATTAGTTAAATAAGAATGTTTTTATCAAATTGTTAAGATATTGAAATGATTTAAGAAAATTTATTTTTTACAGAAAGGGGTACAATTATAAAATGATTGAAAAATTTAACACAAAATTACCTAACATCTTAAAAAGTTATAATACATGCATGATTTATTCAACAAAATAACAAGTTATTAAAAACAATATTTTTAAAGGTGTGGATCAAGAATCAAATGAGATTAATCACTTAACTCTTTACTCAAACCACCCCCACACTTGGGAATTACATTGTCCTCAATGTAAAAACACACAAAGTTTTAAAAACAACAACATTATTCCACAACTTTTAATACAAAAGAAAATAACACACATTTATTTAAAAAGAAAAACTTACAGCTTTAACTCTAAATCTAGTGAATCTCTTTTTCTGCTCAACATCACTCTGCTCAACATTTTCTTCTTCTGCTTTTGGTATTTCTTCTAGTGTCGCATAATTGTTTTTCACTAACTATTATATTGCTGTTTTGGAGCCTCACGCGTCCATTTGGACATTTCTGATTGTCTTGCACGTCCACTTTTGACAGCACGCGCGTCCACTCTCCGAATTGAAGATTTTTGGTAGTTTTTTAATAGTTTTGAATTAGGACTCTTATGTAACTAACCCTAGGACCTTTTCTAACTATTTATAGGGTTTATTAGCTTAGTTTTTGGGGGGTCAAGCACCTTAGATACTTTGTTCCCGAGTATTGTAGAAGATCAAGGGTTGGAGTTTCTCGGGATATCAGATTTCCGTCGAATGAGTTTCTCTATTTCCCTTAATCTTTTTATGATGTTTTCTTTTATGAATTGTGAGTAAACGTTTATAGTTGGCAAGGACATGTACTAGGTTTACTTTATTCGGGAATATGAGATTTTTGTTTTGTCATTAAAAACCCGATCTTTTCAAGGAATTATTATTTATATTTGAGTATTTAAACAATTCTTGGTTTTACTCTGTCAATTGTGTTATTTCAATTATTATTGGCCATCTTAATTGTTTTACACAGTTGATCAACTAGGGTTATGCAGAATTGGTTTTCGGTAACCAAAAGTAGTAACTATTGATTAATTTATATATGTATTTGATTAATTGATAGGAAATTGTTTGAAACGAATTGCATGATTTTAATTGAACATTAATTTTATATAATTTGTATTGATGTTGTCCTCGAGCTGAATAACTTAATTGACTATTTTATGCGAGCGATTCGGTAATTTAGTTTAATTAGGTTAAAGTTAATTTGCCATGCTTCTCAGGAATTAACCTAAATTTACATGAATCAGAATTTGCTGCATTACGTGGAATTCTAAGTCATTACTCAAATAGGTTATTATCAATGATTAGTCCCGAATAAATAAAACCGAAATACGAAGTCCTTGCTAACGTTTTTTCTATCAATTGATTCTTAATTGATTTGTGAGTTATTTATTTAAAGTTTTATTCTTTTAGATAAAAATTGGATCTTTTCTCCAAAATCTCGATCGGTTTACTTATTTTGATATTTTACAAGTTCCTGTGGGTTCAACCCTTACTTGCCCTAATTGCATAAGTTAATTAAACTTTGGAATTTAATTTGATAGTGCAACGACCACGCTCATCAGGCTTTCATGGAATACTACGTATCTACTTCTTATCACTTTTTTCTCCTTCGGATCCTATAATTTGTATAAAAAACTTTCATCTCCATAGCCTATGATAATACATGGAGTGGTCCTTACATCAAGCTTTAGTCAGAGCTTCTTGAATACATGTGCATATGCAAAACATCCAAATATTCTTAGGTGAGAATATGATGGATTCTTTCCAGACCATACTTTATCCGGAATTTCAAAATCCAATGGTACTGATGGTGATCTATTGATTAGGTAACAGGTGACTCTGACTGCTTCTCTCCAAAATGGTTTTGGTAGCTTAGTCATATTGAGCATACTCCGATTGGCCTCTATTACCCTTTTTTTGTTTCCCTTGCTGTCTCTCGTGATTTTCTGTCACAAAGCATGAATCTAATCTATGCCCATGTCTTTTCATCTGGCCTCCTCATTCAACAAGGCATCCTTAACAATAGTCATAGTAAGTTTGCCATTTGGGGCTAAATTGCTGAGAGAAGCTACAAGTATTTCCCAACTATTAGGAAGGGAACTTAGAAGTAGAAGTACTTGTGTTTCATCTCCAAGCTGTATCTCTACAGAAGATAATTGGTTTACCAAGTTTTGGAACTCGCTAGTGTGTTAAGAAATTGAACTTCTACTTTTGAGCTTCATGTTGACTAAATTTTTCATCAATAGGGCTTTATTTAGAGCAGTCTTAGCTTGGTACATATTTTTTAATTTCTTCCAGAGGGTATATACATCAGTTTCCTGTGCAACGTGATGAAAGACACTATAGTCAATCTATTGACAGATTTGACCGATAGTTTTTCGATTCAATTTATTCCACTCTACTGACTTAGAATCATTAGGGTTTACTTCTTTCAGTTCCACGGGATCGAACAAGTCTTTACGGCTAAGGAAATCTTCTAAGGTTTCCATACTATGTAGTTGGTGGCATTGAGTATAATCATAACTCTTGAAGATGATGTTGACTCTTCTATGACCATTTTCACCTTAAAAGCTTTATTCACAAAATAGAGTGATGTGCTAATAAATTAACTGATTTTTATGTTATTTAATGACTATATTTTGTTTAAAAATCGGTTAATTATATTATTTAATTGATATATTTCACGTTTCCCTTCTATTTCTTTGTTTATAAGTTTTTCAGTGTATTTTAGTTCATTATGGAGATAAAAAGACAAAGAAGAAATGTTGGAGAAGGTTTTTAAAAAATCAAAAATAAAAAATCCATGTCATCCGATGATGTGGCACAATAAGAAGATGACAAGTGGCACTTCTAGAAGTCGCGATGTGGACCAATGAGGACGCGACATGAAAAACCTAAGAGGGGGGGTTAATTAGGTTTTTATCCGATTTTTAAACCTAATTCAATAAAACACCTCTTTGACAACAAATATCAAACACTTGGTGTGCTAGTTGTGTGAGAAATAAAGTGTTCAAGTAAAATGCAGAAATTAGAACAATGAACACAATGATTTATAGTGGTTCGGTTTATCCAACAAAACCTAATCCACTACCTTGAGTTACCTACTCAAGGATTTATCAAATCCCTTCACTAATCAAATAAATGAGATTACAAAAGAGGCTCACCCAATTCACCTTAGGGTTTTACAAATAACCTCTCAAACCAATCAAGGCTAACTCAACCCTTGAGTTTTACAACACAACCTTGATTATACAATAATCCCACCACTCTCCTTAGTGAATCCTAACACAACAATTCAATTCAAGGTTCACCCAAAGGTTTTACAAACAAACCTTGAATACAAAACAACCTACACAAGGCTCACCCTAACACTTAGGGTTTTATGCTACTTGCAACCTTGATACAATTACAATCAATAATAAAAGATAGAGAGTTTGATAGATATCACCTTAATGTGAAGATATATCAATTTGAATCACAATCACCTCTTTGAGTAATGGCTTGTCAAGATTGCTCAAAATACACCTTTGAATGTAAAAACCCTTCTTTAATGATTTTAACAAGATTGATGTTTTGAAAGGGTTTTGGAATGTTTCTAAGATGTTATAGGATCAAGATATACAATGTTTTTGCTCAAAAAAATCTTCTTAGAAAGAATTCCAAAGGTTTTGGTATTTAAAGGTTTGTTTCCAACGGTCAAAAAAGAAGCTGTTGGAAACCCACTCAGGAAGTGCGGTCGACCGCAAATCAGACTTGGTCGTCCGCACCATCATCCTCAAGTTCATTGGACAACCACCGGATGATGATTTTTCATCCTCCGGTCGACCGGACTTCACCTGCGGTCGACCTCACTTCACCTGCGGTCGACCTCATGGTCGTCCACAAGTTGACAGATGAACAAATTTGACAGCACATGCATCCACAAGATAAACTAACTTATGGATGATACCTGGACCACTTTAGGTCGACTGAAACATGTTCATTTGTGTATCAACAATACTCTAACACACAAATGATGATTTCAATCAACCATACAAGTTATGGTATCAATCCAACAAGAGTTTATCAACCATTTAAGTTTTGAAATCAAGATGCATGGTTTTCGAAATACCAAAACATATTTTAACATATTAAAAACATTTTGAAAAAACGTTTTAAGTTCATAGAGCAACCTTTAGAAACCATTACTCAATTAGAGGTAGAACTAGATATATCAAAATATAAAACTCTAAGACTATACCTCTAGTTCCTATCTAATCCAATAAAAGCTAGTCTTCAAATCTTGATAGTCTTGACTTGTATACTTCCTTGAAGACTTGAAATCCTGTTCTTGCATGGATTAAATCATGAATCCAAAAACTCTATCACTTGTACAAATAAGACATTAGTCCTCATCAATGTTTGTCATTAATCAAAATTAAGACATTAAAAGCTTTAGGGCTTTCACGACACATGACGAAGTTTGGGGAAATTAGGCCATCAACTGGATTTTCAAGACTTTGGGGTGCGAAATTACCATTTTGCCCATGATTTTTGTGCCTATAAATTGCAAGCTTATTTTTATTATTTCAACACCAATTTAGCTGCAATATTCTCCATTTATTTTGCAATTTCTTTCTTTAATTATTGTCCTCATCTTAGTATATTTTCTATAATTTTTAGAATAATATTTCAAGGTCTTTTTCATATTTAGTAAAGAAATTATGTTCGGATAATTTCAATATTTTCGGAGAGTTTATTTTTCAAATTTTCTTTCTAATGTTTATAAATCTCATATTTTATTTATTAAATATGTATTTTTAGTAATTTCCTTTTGTTAGCAAGGATATGTGTTAAGTTATTAATAAATGATATTATAAGATAATTTTCTTTGTACTTAATTTTTATTTGGATTTATTTAACTGGACTTATGGTCGAATATCCGCCTAGTCTTTATTTATTTTGCTTTATGCACTTTTAAATATTGAAAATGGCTGGCCAAACCACCTAATTAGTTTAATTTACTTTATGTCTTTTATTTTCTTTATTATGGAAGGTCGAACCTCCTAACTAACCAATGCAAATATAACATAAATAGTAATGACACAACAAAAAAAAAAGTGGCTTAACTCCTTAAAAAAAGAAAAAACACAACAAAAAATATGGTAATGACAAAATAACCAATGCAAATATAACATAAATAGTAAAAAGATTGGCTTGAGTTCTATAATATATATTGGTTGTATTCATCAAAAGAACCAAAGTCAATAACAGTTAAGAAGATTCTAAATATTAATAATTTTTTTATAAAAATTAAGTCATTAATGCAAGAGGCTAAATTTGATTATCAATCATAAATATCCTTTTTATTTGGCAAAAAGAGTATTCTAAAATATTAAAATACTTACTTTTTGACAAAAAGAGTATTTCCCTAGTGATGAGTGTTATTTGGTAGAGCAATAATACAAGTCACCATATACTATTTAATAAGTTACCAGATACTTTGATAGAGCAATAAACTCCATCTATTAATAAAAATATACTATTTAAAAACTTTAGATAGAGAAGCTACTATTATGTTTTTCAAAAGTGCATAATTTATTAATGATGCCAAGTAAGTGTGTTAAAAAACCGAACCATAATTTTAAAAATTGTTTGGTTTTACTGTTTTCGGTTTATTCGGTTATGTTAATCAAAGTTTTTCTGAGCAATGGTTGGGTTTCGGTTTTCTTTTTAAGATTTTCAGTTAAACCAAAAAACCTAAGTGTTCAGATTTTTATTTTTTATTTCTTATTTTTTTAATTGTTCAAATTTTAGTTTTAAGTAAAATCTCTTATATGAAAAGGCAAAACCCTATCTAGTCTCTCCTCTCACTCTCATTCTTACTTGAACCCACTTTGTACTTCATTCATCACAACAACCGTTAGTCGCACCCAAGTACCCCCAGCAATCAGCTCATTCAACCTCATCTCATCTCGGCCAACGATCTCCAATCTCTAGTGCTAAAGTCTCTCCTCTCTCTCACTTCCCTAGTGCGGCGTCGCCACCTATCAACATTAGCTACCTCTCACTCTCGGTAGTCGGGTCTCTTTCAGAAAAAGGAAAGCTGAGTTGTGGCCCCCACTGTTCAAAGGTTGGTGTAGTTCATGGTGTTAATTTTTTTAAAAAACGTTTTGAGTAGTTTTGAAAAACCTAAGAGGGGGGAATTAGGTTTTAACAAATTTTTCCTCTTTAAAACAAACAGTGCATTCTAAGATAACAAATAACAAACACTTGGTGCTCAAACAGTGTGTGAAATAATGTGATCAAGAAAAAGGCAAAGGACACAGAGATTTATAGTGGTTCAGTTTATCCAACAAAACCTAATCCACTACCTTGAACTATCTACTCAAGGATTTCACAAAATCTTTCACTAATTTAGTATAAGAGATTACAATAGAGGCTCACCCAATTCCCTTAGGGTTTTACAACACAAACCTCTTACCCAATCAAGGTTCACTCAACACTATGAGTTTTACAATATAACCTTGATTACACCCCTATCTCTAATACAACAATTAATGAAAAAGATACTTTTAATACACTCACAATATTCTATGATTCAAGGCTCACTCTAATCCTTAGAGTTTTAAGCTCAATGCAACCTTGAACAAAACAAACAAGATAAGTAGATGAAGAGTTTGATATAGATATCACCTTAATGTGAAGATATATCAATATAAAGCATAAATACCTCTTTGAGTAATATTTTCCTCTAAGTTGCTCAAGAACCCCAATGATTTAGTATCAATCCCAACTTGATGAATTTCTCAATGTGAATGTTATATTTTTGTTTGAAAATGATCTCAAGTTGTTCTATCCAGTGTAAGAATTATATTTTTGCTCAAAAAGTCGTGTTGCCAAGTTTTTTAAACAATTGGATATTTATAAGTATGCACCAACAGTCATAAAAATGGTTGTTTGAATCCCACTCAGGAGACGTGCGGTCGACCGCATATTAGAAAGGTCGTCCACACCATCATCCGCAGGTGTTCCAGAGAGCTTTGGACAGTCAGCGGATGATATTTTGAGAGGTCCGGTCGACCGCACCATCATCCGCAAGTGTTCCAGAGAGCTATGGACATTCAGCGACGATACACTGAGAACTCTAGTCGACCGCATGATCTGAGGTCGACCACACTTCAGTTAGGTCGACCGCACATGCATTGAAACTGTGCAAAATAAGATTCCAAACAACTCCAAGAGTTTGTGGAATACATTTTGCAAAATTTAAAGTATGTGCATGTAATTTGAAAATCATTTCAAATACCCAACTCATGTTTTATCTAAATGAAATGAATTTTGAAAAAAAATTTCACTATAATTGAGCAACCTATAGAATTTATTATTCATAGAGGTAGATCTAGAGATATCTAAGGATGTATACAATAATACTACACCTCTAGATCCTATCTAATCCAAAATCCGCTTATCTTCAACGCTAGATAACATCCGATCTTTCTTGAAGACTTGAAACTTTGATCTTGCAAGGATTAGACATAAGAATCCTAAAAGACCAACACTTATAAAATTAAGACATTAGTCCTCATCAATGTTTGTCAATAATCAAAATTAAGATATTAAAAGCTTAAGGTTTTCAAGTTTTATTAAGATCTGCCCAAGACATAATTGTATCTTGGTGAGTCATTCATGCCTTGACTCCTACGTAGTTTAATGTAGTTAATTGATTTTCATATTATTTTGGTGAATCATTCCATGTCCTGCGCATTTACCCTGTTGATGTAGTTATAAATTCACTAAGTTTTATGTTATTTAATGACTATATTTTGTTTAAAATCGATTAATTATGTTATTTAATTGATATATTTCACGTTTCCCTTATATTTCTTTGTTTGTAAGTTTTCTAATGTATTTTAGTTTATTATAGAGATAAAAAGAAGAAGAAGAAATGTTGGAGAAGTAAAAAAAAAAAATCCATGTCATCCGATGACGCGTGGCGCAATAAGAATATGACAAGTGGTGGTAAAGAAATTCTGTCAAGATAATTTCAATATTTCCGGGTAAAGACTAGGCGGGTAAACCGAAGAGCTGCAACTCAATATTTCAGCTTAATTATATACAATTTAAATTATATAATTCCGCCACTAATTTAATTAAGCCAAGAGCTGCAACTCAATTAAACTAGTAGATGCTACTTGAATTATTAATACAAGATTAATAATCCTAGCTATATAATCACATTCATTAACTAGATTGTCAATCCAATTAATTCACACAATTATATTGGTTAAACAGGAATTATATAAATACTTAATTAATATATATATATAAGTATATTAAATAAATACACACACACACACACACACACATATATATATATATATATAGAAAGAAAGATTGGATTTATATTAACTAAAGAAATTAGGCGGTTCAACCGGCCATTTAAATAAATTAAACTAAAAGTATGGAGGCTCGGCCTTCCATAATACATAAAATAAAAGATATAAAAGTAAATTAAACTAATAGGTGGCTCTGCCATCCATTTGCGATATTTAAAGTGCATAAACAAAATAAATAAAGACTAGGCGGGTAAACCGACCATAAGTCTAGTTAAATAAATCCAAATAGAAATTAAGTGTAAAGAAAATTATCTCATAATCCCATTTATTAATAACTTAACACATATCCTTGCTAACAAAAGAAAACTACTCACAATACATATTTAATAAATGTAAGATGAAATTTATAAACATTAGAAATAAAATTTGAAAGATAAACTCCCCGGAAATATTGAAATTATCCGGACAAAATTTCTTTACTAAATATTACAAAAAAGCCTTGAAATATTATTCTAAAAAATCTGGAAAATATACTAATATGAAGACAATAATAAAAGAAATAAATTGCAAAAGAAATGAAGAAGATTGGAGCTAAATTGGTGTCTAAATCATAAAAATAAGCTCCCTATTTATAGCCACAAAAATCAGGGGCAAAATGGTCATTTTGCACCCCAAAGTCTTGAAAATGTAGTTGGTGGCCTAATTTCCTCAACTTCGCCACATGTCGTGTCCTCATTGGTCCAAGTTGCGGCTTCTAGAAGCGCCACTTGTCACTTTCTGATTGCACCACTTGTCATCTTCTGATTGCGCCACGTGTCATCTTCTCATTGCGCCACGTCATCGTATGACCTAGATTTTTATTTTTTATTTTTTATTTTTTTTATTTTTTATCTTCTCTAACATTTCTTCATCTTCTTCTGTTTATCTCCATAATAAACTAAAATACATTGAAAAACTTACAAACAAAGAAATAGAAGGGAAACGTGAAATATATCCATTAAATAACATAATTAACCGATTTTCAAATAAAATATAGTCATTAAATAACATAAAAATCAGCATGCTTTTATGAGTACATCAATTAATTAAGTATTTATGTAATTCCTATTTTAATTAATATAATTATGTGAATTAATTGGATTGACAATCTAGTTAATAAACGTGATTATATAGCTAGGATTATTAATCTTCTATTAATGATTCAAGTAGCATCTACTAATTTAATTGAGTTGGAGCTCTTGGCTGAATTAAATTAGTAGTAGAATTATATAATTTAAATTGTATATAATTAAGCTGATTGTTATATACAATTTAATGTTGGTGATGCCTTATTTACTTAATGCAATTTGATTGAACATCCTATACACGCTGGTTGGTAGTGGCGTTTAATTAAATTAGAGATTAATCTGTCTGAGCTGATCGGGATTAATCTAATTTGTAAGGATAGGAATCTGTCTGAGCTAATCGGAATTATAAAACCAATTACTTAATAATGTCTTGATCTATGATTAATCCAATGAAAAATATAACTCGATAGTAATTCCTTGCTAACGCTTTTTTTTATATCATTTATATTCCAAATTCCTTTTTAATTCTATTCTCAAAATACCAAAAACCCCCAAAACCCTTTCCGATTAATGATTTTAATTTAAGAGTTGACAAATCTCTGTGGATTCTCTCCCTACTTTCCCTATCTACATAGGAATTGTTAGGTTTAAATTTGAGAGTCGTACGACATGCTTCGTCAAACAATCAACTTAATTATATACAATTTAAATTATATAATTCCACTACTAATTTAATTAAGTCAAGAGTTGCAATTCAATTAAACTAGTAGATGCTACTTGAATCATTAATGCAAGATTAATAATCCTAGCTATATAATCGCATTTATTAACTAGATTGTCAATCCAATTAGTTCACACAATTATATTGGTTAAAACATGAATTATATAAATACTCAATTAATATATATATATATATATATATATAAGTATATTAAATAAATACACACACACACACATTTTATAAGATTGGATTTATATTAACTAAAGAAATTAGGAGGTTCAACTGACTATTTAAATAAATTAAACTAAAAGTATGCAGGTTCGGCCTTCTATAAAAAAATGAATTAAAGACATAAAAACATATTAAACTAATTAGGAGATTCGGTCTTCCATAATACAGAAAATAAAAGACATAAAAGTAAATTAAACTAATAGGTGGCTCGGCCATCCATTTGCGATATTTAAAGTGCATAAAGCAAATAAATAAAGACTAGGCGGGTAAACCGACCATAAGTCCAGTTAAATAAATCCAAATAGAAATTAAGTACAAAGAAAATTATCTCATAATCTCATTTATTAATAACTTAACACATATCCTTGTTTACAAAATAAAATTACTCACAATACATATTTAATAAATATAAGATGAAATTTATAAATATTAGAAAGAAAATTTGAAAGATAAACTCCACAGAAATATTGAAATTATCCGGACAGAGTTTCTTTACTAAATATTACAAAAAGTCTTGAAATATTATTCTAAAAAATATGGAAAATATACTAATATGAAGAAAATAATAAAAGAAAGAAATTGCAAAAGAAATGGAGAATATTGGAGCTAAATTGGTGTCTAAATCATAAAAATAAGCTTCCTATTTATAGCCACAAAAATCAAGGGCAAAATGGTCATTTTACGCCCCAAAGTCTTGAAAATTTAGTTGGTGGCTTAATTTCCCCAACTTCGCCACATGTTGCGTCCTCATTGGTCCAAATCCTAGCTTCTAGAAGCGCCACTTGTCAACTTCTGATTGCGCCACGGGCCATCTTTTCATTTCGCCACGTCATCGGATGACATATAATTTTTTTTTAACTTCTCCAATATTTCTTCTTCTTCTTCTTTTTATCTCCATAATGAACTAAAATACACTGAAAAACTTACGAACAAAGAAATAGAAGGGAACGTGAAATATATCCATTAAATAACATAATTAACCGATTTTCAAACAAAATATAGTCATTAAATAACATAAAAATCAGTATGCTTTTATGAGTACATCAATAGACTATATAAACATTTATAAAGTTCCCCCTATTAATATGCATCAGTTTTGTAAAAATTTTGACAGAGTTTCCTTTGTAACTCTTATAAAAACCATTTTTACAACACAAGTTTAACAAGCAAACAGGAATAAAATATATCACATAAGGCCAACCCGGCCATTAACACACAATTTCCATTCTCCTTCAATCAATCAAAAATAGAATTGAAAATGAAGGATAGCCATACTTAACCTTTTAGAGTTGTTTCTTCTTTATCTTGGTTTTAATGAACTTTATCTGTTAAAGTCATCTCAAATTTTTCTGAAACAAATGGTTAGTTTCATAACAATTATATATTGCAATGAACAGTAGTTTTCCTCCCCTTTGTCATCATTAAAAAAAAAAATGGATAGAAGGGATATAACTAAGTCAATATACAATAAGTCCCTCAACTACCAAGGAGTCATCATTGGGAATAAGTATATATATAAACAAAATGACAAATTATACAATAGAGTTCAAAGTTAGGTAGCTAGAAAAGAGTACAAAAAAAATAGACACAAATTATATCCTAGGCCTTGGGGGCATGTCACCTGAAGGTGGTGGCAGTGTAGAGATATCAAACTGAACACCGTGAAGCGCTTCAAGATGATACTTGATATTGATAATCTCAATGCCATAGTACTCCACCCGTGATGCCAGATCATCGATCTTGACGTTAAGGTTCTTGAAGTGATTGTCGAAGGTGCTGAACATCGAATCAATCTGAGATGGCAGTTCTTCCAATGCACTCTAGATGACAGGATGTGGAGTGGTTTCTTTTCCTCATCAACTTTTTCTTTACCTTTTGCCTTCTTTAATTCCGGGGCCTCGGGGAAAATATCTTCTTCCTCATCAAGACGAAGTGATCGTTTAACCCCTTGGGAGCCCTTAGCTTCTTCCGAGACAGATTTGTCTGAAAAAACATCTTCTGGAAGGATAGTTGGTGGTGGATCTTTGCCCATCAACCTCGCTGCCTCTTTTGTTGCCATAGAGATCTCTTCCGGAGACATATTATTCTTCAAATCCTTGTGCATTGAGACACAAAACCTGCATTCTCTTGAAGGATGCAAAATTGAATTTGGGCATGATGTACTCATACATTAACTGATTTTATGTTATTTAATGACTATATTTTTGTTTGAAATCGGTTAATTATGTTATTTAATGGATATATTTCACGTTTCCCTTCTATTTATTTGTTTGTAAGTTTTTAGTGTATTTTAGTTCATTATGGAGATAGAAGAAGAAAAGAAGAAGAAGAAATGTTGGAGAAGTTTTAAAAAAAAATAAAAAATCTATATCATTCGATGACGTGGCGCAATAAGAAGATGACATGTGGCGCAATCAGATGATGACAAGTGGCGCTTCTAGAAGCCGCAATTTGGACCAATGAGGATGCGACATGTGCGAAGTTGGGGAATTAGGCCACCTAACATTTTCAAGACTTTGGGGTGCAAAACCATTTTGCTGCCCCTGTGGATTTTTGTGGCTAGGTAAATAGCTTATTTTATGATTTAGACACCAATTTAGCTCCCAATCTTCTCCTTTCTTTGCAATTTATTTATTTTATTATGTGTTTCATCTTAGTATATTTTCCAGATTTTTGAGAATAATATTCAAGCTTTTTGTAATATTTAGTAAAGAAATTTTGTCCGAATAATTTTATATTTCCTGGGAGTTTATCTTTCAAATTTTCTTTCTAATGTCTATAAATTTCATCTTATATTTATTAAATATATTGTGAGTATGTTAGTAATTTTTTTGTTAGTAAGGATATGTGTTAATTATTAATAAATGGGATTGAGATAATTTCTTTGTACTTAATTTCTATTTGGATTTATTTAACTGGACTTATGGTCGGTTTACCCGCCTAGTCTTTATTTATTTTGCTTTATGCACTTTAAATATCGCAAATGGATGGCCGAGCCACCTATTAGTTTAATTTACTTTTATGTCTTTTATTTTATTTATTATGGAAGGCCGAGCCTCCTAACTAGTTTAATATATTTTTATGTCTTTAATTCTTTTTTTTGGAAGGCCAAGCCTCCATTCTTTTAGTTTAATTATTTAAATGGCCGGTTGAACCGCCTAATTTCTTTAGTTAATATAAATCCAATCTTTCTTTCTATATATATATGTGTGTATTATTTAATATACTTATATTATTAATTAGTATTTATATAATCCTGTTTTAACCAATATAATTGTGTGAATTAATTGGATTGACAATCTAGTTAATGAATGTGATTATATAGTCAGGATTATTAATCTTGTATTAATCATTCAAGTAGCATCTACTAGTTTAATTGAGTTGCAGCTCTTGGCTTAATTAAATTAGTAGCGGAATTATATAATTTAAATTGTATATAATTAAGCTGATTGTTATATACAATTTAATGTTGGTGATGCCTTATTTTTTTAATGCAATTTGATGCATTGAGCCTCCTAACACGCTGATTGGTAGTGGTGTTTAATTAAATTAGTGATTAATCTGTTGAGCTGATCGGGATTAATCTATTTTGTAAGGATAGGAATCTGTCTGAACTAACGGGATTCTAAAACCAACTACTTAATAATGTATCTATCTATGATTAATCGAATGAAAAATATAAACTTGATACTAGTTCCTTACTAACGCTTTTATATCATTTGTATTCCAAATTTCGTTGAATTATTTTTACAAAATCCAAAACCTCAAAAATATTTATTTTAATTGTTGTCATTACTTTATTCTCAAAATACCAAAAACCCACAAACCTTTTCCGATTAACGATTTTAATTTAAGAGTTGACAAATCTCTGTGGATTCAATGCCTACTTTCCCTATCTACATATGAATTGTTAGGTTTAAATTTGAGAGCCGTACGACAGGATTCGTCAGGCACATATTTTATGTCCTTCAATTCTGGGAATGGAACATTGAAGAATAGAAGACTTTAGTTAATAGTCGTTCATAAGACAAGCTTTTGGGAACACCTTTACTTTTCTCGATGGTAGCCATCATATGTTCTACCATGATATAGTTGAGATCCACCCTAATTCTCTTGACCAACATAAGCATGAGAAACATATGCATAAAAGTAACTGTAGTTTTATGTCCTTTAGTTGGTATGAAAATGTTAGTACACATATGATGAAGGATGCGATGCTCCTTGTGTCTGATCTTTTGGTGAGTATTGAAGTACTCAATCCCATCAATAGGAATTTCTAATATTTCATCCAAGCCAATGGAAGTAAAATGCATATCTATCCCATTTACTCTTGAAGCATAAGTAGTCCTTATAGTCCGCTCACCTTCTTCGTCTATCACTTTTTCAAGATTGGCATAAAAATTGATATACAAGATCGTGTATAAAGGCTCTTCATGATCTATTATACTATCTCATCCTTGCCAAGCCACATATGTAAGAATTCTATCAAACGGAAACTCAAATCTATCAATAGTACTTCCAGAGATTACCAGACGATTTTGAGATAATCATTGTAAACAAGCCTCATGATGCTTGCTCTGGAAGAGTTGATTAGAGGCTTGCATGGTTCTTTTCTTCTTTGGAACTTCTTGAGTCATTTGAGTTTTGCCCTTGGTAGTATTAGTTTTTGCCATTTCTAGGGTTTTGAAATTCAGAAATCAAGGATGTAAGATGAATAAGTGAATTGAAGAAGAGATTAAGTGTATTTATAGTGGATTTGTAGTGGGTTATAGGAATTTGAAGAGATGTGGCTGGTAGGTGAAGAGGTGTGGAGATGATTGGAAAATGAAAGGTTGAGTCCGAAAGAGGTATTTTTGTAACAGTCCTACAGGTGCAGTTGACCAGATTGCCGTCCGCACATTGACTTTTGTTTCTCTGGAACCTTTGCAGTCAATGAGTTGAATCAGCGGTCGACCTGAAGTTTTGATACGGGTCGTCCGTAAATATTCTGGAAGCTTTGCGATCGATGAGTAGAATCTGCGGTCGACCGAAGTTTTGATACGAGTTGTCCGCAAGTACTCTGGAAGCTGTGCGTCGATGAGTAATAAGCAGCGGTCAACCGGTGGTCTTGTCATGATCTTCTGCAAGTCCACTGTCTATTATGTGGACGACTTTCACTCATATGTGGTCGACCGCATCTACACTGGGTATCATCCGAGCAACACACAAAATATGGTTTCGACATGCTATACAATAACACATAAGTTAGAAATTGAAAGTACCAATACCCAAGAGTTTGCATAAGTATATGCTATTAACTCAAATGACACAGATTTAGGATACCATAAACTAAATCTATAGTCCTTTCAAGTATTTAAGAATACATTTGACAGCAATTAAAAGAGATTCTCTAGGAGATGATTGAAATCTAGCACACAAACAACAGAGAATATAATATTAGGTCTACTAGCAGTTAAATATAAAAGATTACCAATCATACCTTTATTGTAGTTTTGATCAACCATCTTACCATTTTCATCTTTGTCCAATTTAATAGACGTGGCCATAGGAGTATCAATCTCCTTTGAATCAGTCATTCCCAAACCTTTTTTGTGTACTTGGCTTGGTTAATGAATGCACCTTCTTTTGCTTGCTTAATTTGTAACCCAATGAAGAATGTCATTCACCCATCATGCTCATTTCAAATTAATCCTGCATTATCTTAGATAAATCTTTGCACATATTTTCATTAGTTGTTCCAAATATGATATCATCAACAATATTTGAACAATCAAAATATCATGTGCTTTGTTTTAATAAAAGTGTAGTATCTACTATTCCTCTAGAAAAACCTTTTCAATGAGAAAATTGCTAAGTCATCATACCATGATCTTGGTGCTTGCTTTAAACCATATAAAGTTTTAGAAAGTTTGTAAACATGATTTGCAAAGATTCATGAATAAAACTAGGAGGTTGTTCAACATACACTTCCTCTTGGATGAAACCATTTAAAAAGGCACTTTTAACATCCATTTGAAATAGTTTAAAACTTTAAAGAAGGAAAAAGCTAAGTAGCATTCTAATGGACTCTAATCTAGCAACTGGAGCAAAAGTCTCATCATAATCAATGCCCTCTTCTTGATTATATCCTTGAGCAACAAGTCTAGCCTTGTTTCTAGTCACAAAACCATGTTCATCAAGTTTGTTTCTAAAAACCCATTTTGTACCAATAATGTGTGTGATTAGAAGGTCTAGGTACAAGCTCCCAAACTTTGCTTATTTCAAATTGATTTAATTCATCTTGCATGGCAATAATCCAAAATCATCACTAAGAGCTTCATCAATGTTTCTAGGTTCTATATGAGACAATAATGCAAATTATCACACAAGTTATAAAGTGTCTTCTTGTTCTTACCCCTTCATTTGGATCACCAATGATTTGATCCTTTGGATGGTTATGGACAAATTTCCATTCCTTTGGAAGATCAAACTTTGTTTCTTCTTTCAAGTGAAGCAGATCTTGATTTTCAAAGACTTCTCCATTCTCATCTTTAGATGTTTGAAGGATCTTTATTGATTGAACAAATCTTTATTCATTGACTCCATAGGTAGTTCTTGAATCACCTTCATTCTTCATCTCTTGGGCAAATAGATGTTAGATTCATCAAAATAACATGAATGACTTCTTCAATGATCATAGTTCTCTTTTATACACAGATAAGCTTTCTCTATTGAGAATAGCCAAGAAAAATACCTTCGTCCGATTTCTTATCAACTTACAAGATTGTCTTTGACATTTAAAATAAAGCTTTACAACCAAAAACCTTGAAGTAAGAAATAGAAGGAGTTTT